>OZ010632.1:19472393-19702021 GCA_963932165.1 Pimpla rufipes
ATCTAAAAATTAGATACATTACATAAATCAGGTATTATTTTTTCTGTCTACGGATATTACTAAAAATTAGATACATTAAATAAATTAGGTATGATTTCTTTCTGTGTATGGACATTTCTAAAAATTAGGTACATTAGATAAATTAGGTATGATTTTTTCTGTCCATGGACATTACTAAAAATTACATACATTAGATAAATTAGGTATCATTTTTTCTGTCCATGGACACTACTAAAAATTAGATACATTAGATAAATTAGGTACCATTTTTTCTGTCTATGGACATCAGCCACTGTAAATTCGAGGCATTTCTATTCCACGAATAAACAAACAAGCAAACAAAATGGAATGGAACACGCGAGGCACTCGAGAACCTGGTGAATCTAGTCGACCGCGAATCGGCTCAATCGACAGACGCGAATTTGTCTGCTGCGGGATGATAGACGCAGTCCGGGGTTGGCATGTATCGCGCGCATTCCACAGGCCGGGCACAGCGAACGAGGAGTTAAACCGACGGTGGAGTTTTCAATCTCTCTTCACTCTTCTCGCTCCATTTGGTCATTCCCATTCCCTTACGGAGGCGGACCGCGCGCATAGCGCGGCGGGGGTCGCGTGCTCACTTTTATTACTCATTCCACGGCCATTTATCAACCGCAGCGTTATCAACGACGAAACAGAGTACGGGCGCGTGTAGCGCGCCGCTCTCTCTCCACTCTCCAGTGCATTAGATGGATTTGTTCGAGCGTGCCGATGCTTTTTCACGTCGTTCGGGGAGGATCGTGTCGCGCGCGGTAGTTTTATTTTTCCAAATTCAATAGCTTTTTATTAACGCCTGACGCACGGGCCCGCCAAGAGCCCCGGGAACCGCTTATCCCGCGGTAACACGGGGGGGTGAAATCAACGCGCGCGCGCGTTTAATATAACAGTCGCCCTCGCCAGTCTAGTTTGTTCCACCCTTTGCGTCACCCCGTTTCCCCTGGAAAGCACACATTGAAGCATTGGACCGATGATTTAGCCGGCTAAACGATTTGTTGTTCGAGCGCGATAAACTCTGCTTGCGGTTGTAGCGCGCTCGAAACGCGCAGATTATTCCGTCTCGTCGTGCATTGTTTGTTGCCGACCAGATTTTGCGGTGTTAAAGGGTGTACGAGCTTTTAGGGTGCTTGTAGAGAGGGATCGTTGAACAAGTTTAACGTTTGGTTGGGAGGCTGGCTAGGAAATAGCCGGAAACTGGACAGAAATTAGGCAGAAACTGGAGTGAAGCTGGAGAGAATCTGGATAGAAATTAGGCAGAAACTGGACTGAAACTAGACAGAATCTGGATAGAAATTATAGTCAGAAACTGGACTGAAACTAGACAGAATCTGGACAGAAATTAGTTAGAAACTGGACTGAAACTAGACGGAATCTGGACTGAAACTAGCCAGAAATTGAACGGAAACTAGATAGAATCTGGACTAGAATGAGACAGAATGTGGACAGAAACACGTCAGAATCTGAACAGATACTAGCCAGAAACTGAAAGGAAACTAGATAGAATCTGGATTAGAACTAGACAGAATCTGGATTAGAACTAGACAGTATGTGGACAGAGACTAGACAGAATTTGGACAGAAACTGGATATGGCCTGGATGGTGTCTAATTAAAAAAAAATACGATTCTGACGATGAACTTCGACGAGTACCTCATTTACATAAAAACAAAATGGTCTTTGCTTGAATTAACCTCTCAAATTTGTAAATGGTTGAAGTTGAAATTTGAAGAGAAACGTGGAACAATTGGTCGTTAATTTCTTTTTAATACGTGACACGTCACGGTGTATATATGTAGACGAAAAAATGTGCCCGACAGTCGTAACTAGCCCAATGAATGTATTGATTCTTCCACTCGTCGTCGCCCCGAACGCGAAGGGCTGCAAAACGCAGTCGGCGCTTCTTGTTATGGTCACCGCACACGGGTGAGAGGGTGATTAAAATACGGTCTTCAATTAAACCCTTCGCGGCGAGAGGCGGGCGATGAGATCACGGAGATCTCGCCATCAGTTGTCTCCTCGTCAATTAAACAAATCTAATAAAGCGACCGCTACAGCGACCACGCCAACTCCTTGTGATTTGATTACGATTTAATAATCCGTCCCTCCTCTTTCCCCCGGCCTTTCTCTTTCTCCCTTCGCCACGGCGCTTCGGAATCCACCCGCAGACTCCTCCTCGCCTCCCGCGAGAATTTCATTATTGATTGACTTTCTCACAAATCCGTTTCGTACATTGTCAGATTTTTCTGCAATTACGGCGTAATTAAATCGTAATAACGAAGAAAGCTGCCAATCCCGACCTCGCGCGCCTCGGGACTCGAATCATCGCGAGTGAAAAACGAAATATAGCGGCGGCGGAATCGAACCGAAATAACCAAGTGCCGGAAAAATCGATTTGCACCGAGCGACGAACACTCGTGAGACAATTCACACTTGATGTCCGAATACTCTTTCAACTGTTGATGCATTCGTGACGACGGTTTAAAGAACAGAGGTTGAGTTTCAAAATTAGAGGTTCAATAAAAAAAAATACAGGTTGTCATTAAAAAAACAATTTGAGTCCAAAAAATAGAAGTTGAGTTTCAAAAAGTAGAGGTTCAGATTTTAAAAAATGGAGGACACGTTTAAAAAAAAATAGATGTGGCCTTCAAAAAGTGGATGTCAAAATATTTCTCCCTCCATCCCTAAACCATCGAAGAGCCACACGAAAAATGCTCCCATCCCATCTACCACATCCCATTGCAGCTCCAACTGCAATCCCAACTCCAGACGTGCTACGAGGCGCGAAGAAAGCACCACACATATTTACATAAGTCGAACCCGTCGTGCGGCTGAGGGATAAGCGCGAGAGAAAAGAGGCCGAAGAAAGTTCATAAATTCGTTGCCTATATGTCTCGGCGTCGGCGAGACATATAGCCCGGGGGGGGCTTCGTGAAGTGGGGAGGGCGAGAGTAGCCGGTATGCAGCGGTGCAGCTGTCTAAAATGCATTAACCGCAAAAGCTCGCTCGCGCCCTCTACCGGTCGACGTATATAGTACAAGCGGCGCAACGCTCGCATAACGGACCAGCGGCCAACGGGTGGAGGGGGGCGGCATAGCGGGGCTTGTGGGCTAGCGGGGGTGAAGGGGGGGTGGGTGTAAAGAACAGCGTAGAACATGTAATGGCGTGCGGTTTCAGCGTGGATATTTACCAGCGTCCCGGGGTGGCGAATTTCACATAAATTCTGACCTACATGTGTAAAACTCAGCGAGCGAGAGACGGGCGTCTGTTTTCCGTTGCTCTCGAACCTCCCCCTCCCCCCCCCTCCTCCTCCTCTCTTCCCCCACCACCTCCACCCTTTCCCCAAAACCCTGCCCTGTACCCCCTGCTTCGCCCCCTCGTATTAACAACATGCAGCAACGCGCGCTACGCGCGCTTCTACTGTACATAGCACTGCCCCGGCACCCATCGTTTCCACTCGTTCCGCACTTTCTCTCAGCCCCCTCGCACCTCTCGATTTTTTTTCCTTTTTTTTTTTCTCTCGTAGTAACGCGTATGCACTTTCGACATTTACAACCTGTACGACCTTTTCCCTCTCGCAGCGACCTCCACCACCATCGCCACCACCACCACTTTGCATCGTTTCTTTCTCCTCTCGCCGCGAGTCTTTGCCGGAAAGCTGCGGCCGGCGACTCGAGGACGCCCGGCCAGCACCTCACTAACCTCTTCCTACCCCCTCCTTCGCCCTCCATCAACCCCCCTGACGGGGCTCAACCCTCTCGAGAAATTGTTAAGTGTATAGCGTGGCTGAGTGTATATGCGAATGACGACGTGGCGTATAGCAGCGGCCACTATACGAGGCGGGCGGGGAAAAGCAGCGTCGGGAAAGTCTCGTGGATTATGGCACTGAGCTATGTGTCTTTATGTGCATATGGGTGTATGCACATATGTGCATAGCCGCACATGCTTCTTTCCGCTCTTGCTCGCCGGGGCGACCGTGCCAAACGATAGACTGCACTCTGCGATAAGCCTGCGACTCGTGCTTGGATGTGGGGTTGAACGTATATGTGGTTTCTACTGTATGTATATAGCTTCCTCTCCTCACTCCTCGGGGCTTCTTCGTTGCACTGCGAACCCCCGAAAATTCGGTCGATTCGCTGTATCCGCGAAAAGTTTGTGCGACTCACGAAATTCATTGTTGTCGATTTATTCGCGTGCTCTGATTGGTCGTCGGTTAAAAGTAGTGCCGAATGAGGGAAATAAGTATTTTATGTCCTTGGTACGTGGAAATTGTATATTTAGTATCTTAATATAGCATCGTAAATATTTATGCACGGATATTTGCGATAAACATATAATTAACGTCACGCATATTTTTATACGGTATTTCAATACAGTAACACAATAATTTGTCGTTTCAAATCGGAACGAGGCGACAAATTGAATTTCGCGAGTTGTGTCCCTTTTTCTGCGGCGCCGAATTGATGAACAAATCGAAGCATCGGTTATTGCCCGAAATAATGTTGATGCTCCCGCTGATAAATAATAATTGCATTTCATGCATGATAACGCCGGGGCTGAGCGCGCAACTCGCGGGCGTTGCTAATTAATTAGCGCGCTTCGAGGTTGGTTTATATAATGCATTGGTTACCAGAACCGTGGATATCGTATAGATTGTGTGTGTATATTAGTAACTCATGACGAGTGCGCTTCCCCCGCGCGCGGTTTTGCGGCGCGGCGCATGAAAACATCGTTACTTTCGCCAGTTAGTTGGTTCACGCTCGACGGAACTGGCTGATGAATTAATTATTGCTTTGGCGTACGAATTTCAAAGCGACAGTCGCGCCCCCACTCGGCGCACGAGGCCACAAAATGCGGAAAACACGTTTAAACGTCCGAGTGATTACGGCAAAACTACCGTTTATGGAGAATCGTTTTACGGGAAATCAGATTTTTCGACAAAAGTAGGCATCGGCTACACTGGATACATACACACGCGCTTTATGGGTGTCCGTATAACGTAACCCATACGCCGGTGTCGGTAACAGGGGCAACACCACATTTTCGCCGTTTATGGGATTACTTTTTCATCAAAGTTTAATTAGTAATTATCGTTATGGAGTTTGGCAAGCGGTGCCGGTCAAATTGGGCACCGACCCCCCGTAAATGTTCCTGAAATCAGTGTCCAGGGGTTGGGGGGAGGGGGGGAGGGGGAAGTTGCTTTTCGAAAGCGTATGAAACACACCGACGAGCCTCGATTTTATGTGTGTAATGGCGGTAGAATATACAAGTACACAACGACTGCGCGTCGATTGGGCCGTGTGTGTGCGAGGTAACGACGCCGTTATCCTCTTGCATCCCGCACTCACACTCGCCGCGATCCCGTGCGACAACATCGTGCGGGATGTCCCGTGCGAGCCGCTTCCGCGGAAAGCGTATAACGCGGCGTTAAAGCATTTACGAGGATGTAATTAAGAGCCCGGCCCGTGGGGTAGTTAAAAATTAATGAAATTGACGCTTGCGGGCTGCGGAGTCCGTTGGCGCGCAACAAGATGGCGGCGCGCGCGACGCGTAATGGCGGACGGCGGCGCGGATTGGACGCGGCGCGGCGACATCTTGCGGATCGTTCTGGACTTGAGTCTTTCGCTGTGTTGCTCGGTTTCAGGGTCGACGCCAGACACATCAAACAGCGGCTCAGACTGGAAGACGATACAAAGACTTTTATTTGGGGAATGAAATAAATTCGTTGGGAAATATAAAAAAAATATTCTTGGCTTCCAGGCCATAAGAAAAAATAGAGTATTAATAATAAAAATAATAAAAAAATAAAATAATAAAATAGCGATTTAATAATAAAAAAAAATATCTTCCAGAAATAAATAATTCATGTTTTTGCGCTTTCAGCTGGAATTAAATCGTTGGCGTGTGGAACTCGAAAAGTTGACTGGAAGATGACCAAGTGGACGAGCACGAGGAGAAGTTATCTTGCAGCATGTTCTGTGTGTAACCGCACACGTTTCTGGACTATCGTGTTCTTTATGTCGGTCAGTCGTTGAGCACCCGACGCCAGACACATCAAACAACGGCTCAGCCGGTAAGTGACGACCAAGGACTCCGAGTTAGAAAATAAACTTAAAGGTGAAAAAAAAAAAAAACAATTCCAGGGCTTTCGTGAGAGGCAAAATCATGCTCAATTGTCGCATTGAAATTAATTTGCGTAATTTTGCTTTCTCACTGATTTTTTTTTTGCCAACGAAATTACAGCTCGGTGTCGTTCAAAACATTCGCTTCGCGTTTCTGGCACGAGAGACGCAACTGCGGAGAACGTATCGAAAAGTAATAAGGAAAACGTGTTACCAAAAGTGTGAAACTGTCGTCGGGGAAATAACGGCGAAAAGAGATTTTCTTGCAGATTGGAAGTCCGAGAAACGAGTTTCGCTTTGCAGATAATTATAATAATGCCCGAGCACCTGCGGACCCGTGAAATCTGCGCATTGTCTCTTTTCCTTTTTTGCGCTTTTCCTTTTTCCAAATTACTTCACTGCGAAAAGTCACTGCCGCAGTGGATGAGTTAAGTCAACTGTATAATACAAATCCGGAATGGCCCAATTTCATTTAAACGTTCTGGCCACTTCGAGGCCGCGTAATTTATTTTCAGCGAGAGAGAGAGAGAGAACGCGAGGGCCGAGATAGTTAGAGACAAAGCGGGCTGAAAACGCAATCACTAAACGAGCCGCTGGCTCGACCTGCTTACGGGAGAATGTAATTTTACTGTATTCACTTCGACTTTCGCGAATCGCTCGCTTTATGTCTGGAAATCCTTTTTTTATTTTAATTATCTGATTTTATTTATTTGTTGACGCTTTATGTCTGGAAATCCTTTTTTTTATTTTAATTATCTGATTTTATTCATTTGTTGACGTTTTATGTCTGGAAATTTTTTTTTTATTTTAATTATCTGATTTTATTTATTTGTTGACGCTTGATTTCTTACGAATCGTTCATTTTCTTTTCTCAAAATCAACATGCATTGTTGATTTCCAATTTTGTCAAACCATCAAATCTTTTTTTTTTTCTCAAACAAGAAATTTTTACATTTTTCAAATATCTAATAAATACAGTATTCATATAATCTCTGTATAAAATTTCTGTTACTTTCGTAAACACCCCAAAAAATGTTACTTCAAAAATAACCGTAACCAAAAATTCGCTCTCATGTTCATGTGAACCAGAAAATCAAGAGACCGCAAAATGTCTCGCCGATCACTGCACACTCAGCGAGCCCCACCAGAAAAAAAAAAAAAAAAAAATCGTATCAAACCCAAAACAGCGTGAATCGAGTAACCGGATTACACCTCGGAATCCGCCAAGTTTTCGGAAATAGAATTGCAAACGATCGCTAAAAAGGGAAGAAAAAAAAGCCCTCTCGGTGTCCATGATACCGTTGGAACTCGTGAGTTGAGCCGTCCGCGTCGAAAACTCGATTGAGAGTCACGTTCGAATGCTTCGCGCCGCGCTCGGTCGGCCGATCGTTGGCCAAACTCGCGCGCCGTGGGTCCGATGAAGTGCTGGGCGCGGGGCGTGCACTGACCGGGGCAAAACTCGATACGGAAAAACGTCGCCCCGCTCGCGCGTGGACTGGCAATTGACTGGCGCGAGCCGCGTCTGCCGCGCGGTAGTTTTCCCCCCGATTCGATTCCTCCGGAAACGTGTTTACTCATTGAGCGCGTTTTCCACCCTTTACGCGCGCTCTCTCGGGTTATTGCGCCGCGCGTTTCGGTCTCGCCCTTTCTGTCTCGCCTGAGCCGAGCCGAGCCGCCCGGGCTGTATTTGCGAACCGGTGCGGGCCTGTTGAAACAGGCGCGATGCGCGCCGAACCCGTGCGGTTCGGTTCGGTGCGGTGAAGTTCGTTAGGTGTCGGTTTCGTTGCTGCCGCTCGTCGTTGCTGCCGCGCGCGACGAGACTCCAAATAGGCTTTCAATGCCCCGTTAAACACTTTTACTGCGCCGGAACAATCCGCACGAGTCCCCCGCGGTCGACCCGCGCGTTCGTTTATAACTCACGCATAAAGACGCGCAACGCACGTCGGGACGCCCGAATTTAATGGGCGACCGAAAAATGTTTTATCGCTCGCGCGGGTCACCCGCGACACGATCGCACGGTTTGTGACGAGCGGACGATGAATATGACGACTCTGGCGGCTCGGCCATTTTGGACACACCGCACGAGTTATCGACGTTTTGTTCGCGTGTTTTGCGTTCCGACGACAAATGTGGTGACAGTCGACGTACAGTTGGACACCTATGAGGGTTGATGATCATACGAATTTTCGTGTCTCTTTGCTGTCGCGATTGCTGAAGACAGGATGGGAGTTTCGGTTGGAAAGCTGTAGGTTGATTTTTTAATCTGATCTTCAGCGTTCTTTTTTTAATATTTTTATGAAGGTTTTGACTGTTGTAAATTATTAATTAGTTTGTGTTGCAGTTTCGGCGACGGTCGGCCTCACGGAATAAATCCTCCTCTTTGTACGTTTCGCCCTATGGTCGGGGCCTCTTCAGAAATGTTTCATTATCAATATTCTTCCCTCATAAGGTAAAGGTACCGGTTTCGGCCACCTTTGGCCTAGTTTCGGTCACCAAGTTTGAAAACACAGAATTATTTGTATTATTAAAATTAAATTAAATTGTGTCGATAACCTTGTTAATTTATATCGATACTTTCGATGTATCAACATAAAAATACAGAAAACAGTAATTTGAAATAAAAATACAGTGAAAATGGCCGAAACTGGTACCTTTACCTTATCATTTTTCATTTTCCACTACTTTTCCCTCGTTTTGGCGTTGTTAAATGTATGATGCTATTCCTAATGTTTATCGCTGTTTCGTTTTTCTGGCTTCCGAGATCTCCGGTCGTCGATGGAAAGGGAGGTTATGCTACAGATCTTTAAGCAGACGTTCTAGTGCGTGGCTTATTGTTAAATAACGTAAAGAAGGCTGAAGGACTCCGGTCGATGGCCTATTAGCAATATATGTTAGATGCTACGAACCCTAGACTAAGTAAGAAAAAAAAAAGTACATAGTATTGTCAATAAAATTCTTATACTACTACTAATGTAAAGCCACCAAAAGATCATTAGACCGGAGAACCCGGTGCACGTGCCGTCACATTTTTCGAGGTAAATTATTAATGTCGATGATTTCGGCAATGATTGCGGTTCATATGTTTTGTCATCGCCAAATTCGTTGAGTCTCAAGATTTCTTCAAATTCTTCCCGCAAGAAGCCTCAATACGTTTAATTAACTGAAAACTAATTTTTTTCTGCACCATCCCTAACGAACGTTAAAACGAAGCCCACCAATTACATTTTCAGTATTCCCCGCGAATCATCCCCGAAGAATTGTCCACGAGCTGTAAACCTCGTTTTGACTATCCCACCGTATCGCATGGCGCGTTATATTCTCGCCAGGGGGATTAAACGTAAATAAATAAAAAGGCACTAAAAATTTCGCGCTGCAACGTTGCATTAAAAGCGCTTCTGGGTCATCGCGGTTCGCTGCTTCCGACAACGAAACGCGAGAAGGGTGGTGTGGTAGGGGGTTGCAGCTATACAGTGTGCACTGTGGATTATCGCGCGGAGCAGATTTTTCATGAGTCGCCCGAGGGCTGTTCAGCCAGCGTCAACAGCCGAGCGGGTGATCCACGCGCGCGCAGCCCTCTCATCATCCCTCGGCGCTGCCGCGAGAACCGAAAACGAGCGCCGCGCGCACCTTGGCACCTGCATTTCCGGCGCACGTCATACCCCCCCCCCCCACCCCCCTCCTTCCTCGCCGCGCGCGATGAGATTCATATTTTACAAGACGTTAATGAAAAAGAACGCCCGGAGCGGTGAGAAATTCAGCCGTCGCGTCACCTCCGAGGCGGGAAGCGTGCGGCCGAGGCGCGAGGGCTCTAACGAGGCGAATTTTAACAGCCAATGTGCCACCTCGTCCCCCTCCCCCCACCCTCCCCCCAGTCACACCGCGCGTGGCCCACGGAGAGTTGAAAAGTTTTTCGCGCGCCCCCGAAGTTTTCGCACTTGCGAAAAGCTTCTCGCGTGTCATTAGCGTGACTCGTCATTAGCTTTGTTCGAAACAAGCGAAACGGGAGGCGGTATGGCGGAGTCGCGAGTTAAATTAACTGACACTTTGTTAGCGTTTTAACGATTCATCGGGGCGCTCGCGTGGCGCCCGAGATTTTTTTTTAAACGTCCGCGTTCGCGCACGTAAATTCATTAAATGCCACTTTCTCGCTGCCGTAAATTTTTCCTCCGGGCGTTCGACGACGAACGCGTTTAATTATCCTTTGTGACGGCGAAGCGGAATGTTTGAAAATCGTCGACAGTCCCGGTGACTGTAAAATCGAAGCTCTGTCAGCTTCGCGTGATTATTTTTTACGGTCACGTCGATAACTCGACGTCGTAACAATTCCGGAGTCGTCACAGCTGGGAAATCAATGTTTTATTCTTTTGGTAAACACATTTCCGTATATCGAGTATACGGAATTAATCCAATGATAAGGCCAGATGCAAAGAGAGAGACACTGACGAAAAATGCATCGACACAAACTGAAATGCACTAAACTCCCGCTCGCTAATGGATGGGGGTGCATATCGCGTCGCGGGGGGCGAACGTGCGTGCCACAGCGTAAAGTCGCGCGGCCACCGAGTCCCGAAACACTTTCCTCCCGTCGCTTCCATTAATTTCATCTGCAATATATATAATTGCTTCAATTCTGCAAACGCGTGACGCGCGCGTTAACGCGCGCCGAGAGGCAAACGGGCGAATAGTGGAAACGTGATAAAAGCACACATTCGCGTTTCAACTCTCTTCTTCCGTTCTGCCCATCCTGCTTCGTCGTTTACCAGCGCCTTTCGCTCTCCTATATACCTGGTACATATGTATAAATGCGTACATATGTAGAGTGGTGGAAAATCTGCAGAGTGGCATGCGGCCCGGCTAAGGCCCTGCCAGGGCCCCGACAAGCCAGGCCAGGGCCTGAGCAATTTTTGACTCAGGCAGGAATAAGTACACCCAGAGAAATCTTTCTCATGGGATCTATTCGAAACAAATAACATTTGATTGAATGAAATTAAAATTTAATTGAATGAAATAAATTTTATTTGATCCAAATAAATCCTAGTAGGTCGGCCATTAAATAAATTATTTACTTAATTAGGCTAATCACACGCACTGGCGCGCTTGCCTGAAAAACTTGCCAAAATCGACCTCAGAAATTGTTCTTTTTAAAATATCGACTTTTAACCTATACCATCGTTCTCAAGTCGCATATTCTACCCCCAAAAACACTGGTTGTTAACCTTTTTTAATCGATTTTGAAAAAAAATATTTTTTTGGCGACGAAAGAAATATTTTTTCTGTCAGAAATCGTAGATCCGGCTCCCGATCGAAAATCGCCAAAATCGACTCCAATTTTTTTCTTTTCAAAATATCGACTTTTAACCTATACCATCGTTCTCAAGTCGCATATTCTACCCCCGAAAACACTGGTTATTAACCTTTATTAATCGATTTTGAAAAAAAATATTTTTGGCGGCGATCTTTCTGTCAGAAATCGGCGACGATCTTTCTGTCAGAAATCGGCGACGATCTTTCTGTCAGAAATCGGCGACGATCTTTCTGTCAGAAATCGGCGACGATCTTTCTGTCAGAGGGATTAAAATGAAATTAAAAATTACAAAATTTAAGTTCATTAAAATTAATTAATTTTTCAATGATTTTAAAAAATTATGAAATTTAAATTCATTTAAAAGAAATAAATGTTATTTGTTTCGAATAGATCCCATCAGAACGATTTCTCTGGGTGTAACCCCACGAATTTTTTGCCACCGTACACACGTCCATATACAACATATCTGTGCATACAAATTCGGGTATCCAACCGTCAGTCACCCCTTCCAAGGCTCTCGCAACCCCCTCACCTTTCTAGGGCAACGTTCTTGCCCGCGAGGCGGACGTTGGAGACGACGTTAGTCAACGTTTGCTGCGGCGCTTTCCGCAACGTTGAGACTCGTACGACGCGGCTCGATATTTTTCTATTTATGGAAAGAGCGCGCGCGCGAGCGACGCGTCCAACCGCGAGGATATACGCCACGACGCTCTCCGGGAGCTTAAAAGCCGGGAGGCGTGCAAAGACGCTGACGAACGCGGAATGACGGCTGCGGGGTGAGGCTCGCGTGCTCATTAGGCGATTGCTGTTATCCGCAAGCGGATATAGTAGCTTAGCCGGCAAGCGCGGCGTTTTCTGTGTACACGACGAATGACTATAGGCTCGCTTCGCGAAAATTCTTCGGGATTTCAAAGCCCCGATACGTACGGAGGGTTCAGAGACGACTCGTTCTCTCTCTTTTTCTCTCACTCTCTCTCTGACCTCTTGATCTTTCCGCGAGTGAGTGGCGCGACGCGCGCGGCAACGAGGCTAATAGCCGGCTCTAATGCCGGTGGATATACAACACGTATAATACGAGTGCAGTTGCGGCTCGCCCATGCCACTCTCGGTGCTCGTAAAGTTCCGGAAACTAGGCTCACGCCGAGGGAAAAGTTTATTCTCTGTTTATCTAAGGCCGGTCGAAAGTTTTCGATACAAGTTTAGTGCCACTAGAGACGAAGGCTGGGAGCTATTATTAATTTTTTTTTTTTCGGAGTGCCAACGAGGTCGCAACGTAGTGCAGTGGATTTTATCGTTTTGCCGGACTTTTTGTGGAGGAAAAATGTTTTTACGTGTGTGACTTGGGTAGCCGACAGTTGGAGAAATCGTGGAGAAACTTGGACTATTTGTACGGTTGGTTTAATTTTTCTAATTATTGAGTTGGTGCGGTAATAATTTTTCATTAATGAAACAATCGTCAAATCATTTTTTTTTTTCAGCCAATAGTGGTAACGCTGCATCGGGGGAATTTGTGTAATATAGCAAAGTTTTTTCAAAACACAGATTAAATCATATTATTATTATTATATTTAAATTATAATAATATTTGTGTAATATAGCAAAGGTTTTTCGAAACACAGATTAAATCATATTATTATTATAATATTTAAATTATGATAATAACATTATTTAATTATTGCTACGTAGGATGTTTCAGTTACCAGAAACCGATATTAATTAAATGTCAATCCGTATGATAACGAGAATCTCGATTATCCCATCGCTCAGCAATTCTAATACCAGCTGTTTTTCTCTCGCTGCAACACGACTCGACAGCCGTAGCGAGAGATGAAAGTGATATGAGCAATGAGATTCTCGTCGCTGGAGCAAAACGCATTCACGCAGTTGTCGACATCTTCGCCCCGTGTAGTCGCGGCGGAACCTTTGAAATTCCGACGACAACGAGAAATGTGAATATCGCGACGCCACGGTCGAGGGCTGCTTGCGAAGAGGACGACGACGACGACGACGATGACGATGGTACGGAGTTGTATCTCACGGAGGCCTCGCCAGTCACTGCGAGACGCCGGAGTAACGAGTATCGGGAATAACTTCGCGAGAACTCGCAACCCCCGCGGTACTCGGAAAATCGAGCGAGTGAGAAGTATCGAGAAAATCGTGGGTGCGACGGAGCGAGAAACGGCACAAGAGAAGATCCCGACGATTTTCCACGGGCGCGAGGAGTTCTGACCCAGTTTCGCGACGTACATCACCTCCTGGAATATAAGTATTAAAGTCGAATCACTGCACCCAACTCGACCTCTCGAACCATCTCATTTTCTTATTTTTTTGCTTCCTCGCCTTCTCCATTTCCTACTCTCGTTCACTATTATACAGCTCCTGTATCTAGAAGTTCACGTACTAAATTAAAGACGACCAGACGAGATACATGATTATAATATGTGTGTCACGTACGTCATAACGAACTTTTCTATTGTGCTGTAGAATCGATTCTGCAATTCTTTCAGGAGTGACAAATCGTTCAGCAATAATAATTTCGAGAAATGGAAATTATCATGGTAACGAAAAATAAGAACTTTATTTACAAATGACAAGAAATATACTGAAAATGAATATAACCTTAGCTTTCTACCTTTAGTACAATTTACTTTTACAACGTAATTTATTACTACGTTATTTAGTATTTAACGTAGTATTACTACGTAATTTAGTATTTAACGTAGTATTACTACGTAATTTAGTATTTAACGTAGTATTACTACGTAATTTAGTATTTAACGTAGTATTACTACGTAATTTAGTATTTAACGTAGTATTACTACGTAATTTAGTATTTAACGTAGTATTACTACGTAATTTAGTATTTAACGTAGTATTACTACGTAATTTATACGTATTAATAAATTACGTAGTAAATTATTACTACGTTTATGTCTTCTGTTTATGAAACTGAAACTCAAGCCTTTAGTTTGTAAAACCAGAAGAAAAAAAATCCACCCGAGTTGAAATTTCTGACCTCTTTTTTCCAAAATTTTTACTAAACATCGAAAAATACTGTTTTAATTTTCACCCTATTTGCGTTCTCGAGTTTGCACAGTATCCGCATGCCCATCGACACTCGTCCGCAATCTCGCCAAAGTTGAACGGTGGTTATCAGTCGTAAAGCAGATCGCAGCGAGATATTGCGAGCTCGTGTCAAAGCGGCACCCTCTCGCGCGCCGCAAAATAGCTTCCCAGCCTGCCACACGCCAGACTGTTTTGCAGCAAAAGTGCGAGCGCGGAATTAACGAACGCCCCCCGTGGGGGAACGCAATTATTATTGATTTCACACTCTTAATAGCGCGTATACGCGAAACGTAGGACTCTTCCGCTATGGGGAAAAGTGTGGGGGGTTGGAGTGTGTGGTGGGGGGTTGTTATGCGCCCCCGAGAATTAATGCACGAGGGACACGCTACCTCGTGTTTCAAAGGCATAACGGCCAGTTGTCAAAATGCGAAACTGCTGGCATATCTGACGGCCAAGCACAGGTATATGGGGAAATAGCGGATAGACCGAGGGAGGGATTGTGGGCTGGCGGCCAGCGCAACGGGACCGTCGAAAGCTGGTTTTAAAGGGTTACCGCAGCCGCGGGCCGCCGGTTACCTATAGAATAGGCACCACCCTCGGGCTCCGCTATGTCCGTCCGCCGTATGAATGGCAATTTAATTTATTGGCTTAACAAGCACCTCCGCGATGTTTTGCGCTAGAACGGACAACCGGACGTTTTCCAATTTGTACGACACGGGCGAAGGGGGTGGGGTTAAAGAGTCTCGCAAATTACACTGTTTTGTTTCGCTTATATTACCGCGGCATTATGGTTAGTCACACCTTTGTAGGTATTTGCATTTATTCATTCGAAGTGCAATTTCCAAAGCTTCGCAATTTTTCTCTTCGTTTCAGCTACTACGGGGCTTAATGGAGTCTTCGTGACGAAAAACGTGAACAAAAAGGGATAACGTTTGAAAGTGTTTGAGTTTTTGGGTGACTCGTAGAGACTGTGAAATAGTTTTTTCGAATTAAATAATTACGTTTCGATTGTGATGCTAAAATACAAATATGCCACGTTGTTGCAATAAATTGTAGTTTAATAATTTCATTTTCCCGTAAAAAGTTCACGGGTCACAAAATCCATTGTTGTACATCGAAAAGAGTCGTCGAAAAAATGGTTTTTCTCTAAATCAAGTAAAAACATGTTTTCCGGGGTAGAATACGCGAGTTGAGAACGATGGCGAGATGGAACGATGGTCAAAAGTCGATATTTTCAAGAAAAAAAAAAAACGTTTGGACGCTCGAGGGCTCGATATTGACATTTTTCGACCGTGCCCGCTTTCACGAATTCTGACGAAAAAAAAACATTGACATTTTTCTTGTTGTTCTAAATCAAGTAAAAAAATGTTTTCCGGGGTAAAACACGCGAGTTGCGAATGATGGTACAGGTTAAAAGTCGATATTTCTAGGAAAAAAAATCCAACGCTCGAGGGGTTGACATTTACATTTTTCGACCGTGTCCGATTTTATGAATTCTGATAAAAAAAACATCGAAAAAATTATTCTCTTCTACATCAACTAAAAAGTGTTTTCCGGGATAGAAAATGCGAGTTGAGAACAATGGTATATATTACAAGCGAATATTTTAAAGAAAAAAATATAATAAGAGACAAATTCCACTCGATTGTATGCCAAGAGTCCATAATTAAATAAAAAAAAAATATCCCATAGGTCTAACAACCCACAATCATTCACTCATCAAGTCACTAAAGTCGAATTTCCATTTTCAGAACACGTCGACACCTGATTCCACACGACTTCGGGAAGATGTTTATTGATACTACATTACCCGCCACAGCGCTGCGGCGGGTCTTCGACGCGCGTCGCGGCGGAGTTTGAGGGATCGTGAATTCTCGCCACGCGCTCGACAATAAACGATTGAGAATTCCGGAACGGCGACAACTGCAAGACCGAGAGTGCGCGACTGCCGCGCGCCCGAACGAGGGGGGGGGGGGGGGGGGGTTCGGAGGGGGGCAGGCGAAGCATCAGAGCGCTTTCCGCACGGGGAGCGAGCTAGGGGGGACTCCGGCACAGGACTACATATAACCCCGCGGGCCACCTTCGAGTGCACGACCGAGGATTTCCAGTATTCTCTTCGCGGCTGGGCGAACCGCCAATGTATTCGCGACGATAGTATGAGAAAAGAAGAGCGTAGCGTACACAGTGGGGAGTACGTGAACTCGGCTTTTGCCGCTCGTTGCGCGCCTTCTCGCAGTCCCCGCGAGCGCCCCGTCGTCCCGTCCCCAGCCCGCCACGTACGAGGGAAGCTGCGATGTGACGTCCGTGTTGAGGATAAGGCGACTTGCGTGTTCAGCTTATGAAAGTAGAAATTCGATTCTCGTGGCTCAGCCAGACGGAAATTTCGTACCGACCTCGCGACGACGTTCGCCCGGTGATGTCGTGCGCGCGTTCGGCTCCGCCACTTTTTCGCCTCAATCGCAGCTACTCCACTTTCCTACCGACCCCGGACCACCGCGCGCCACCGCATTGATTCCCCTCTCTCAATGATTCATAAGAATGCTCGACACAGCGATGGAAATTTCCCGCGTCCCCCCCCCCCCCCCCCCCCCGCACCTCGACTGAAGTTTCCGCGTCGAATAGTTTTCATAAGACGTTGACTGTTGTCTGACTTGAAGGGGAAAAACAGACGTGGAAAGTGGTGGTTTATGTTGAACTGCTCTACTGATTCGTCTGAATGCGATGTCAATTTTGTTGCCAACACGTTGCAGTTTGTCGAAGACTATAAAACTATAAAATAGTAGAAAGCACTTTTATTTTACATCTCACTGGTTACATCATATTTATTGTACCAGTTTATGTAAGAGAGCTTCCTGTGCCTGCAGAGGAAGCTTTTACGAAATATTTTCAAGATTGCACTCAAAGCTACTACTACCTTCTCTCACAAAGGAAGCAAGAAAGCATTAAGTAGAAGCAAGAAGGTGTGCCTTGAATTGTCTAGCTAAACTAGCCAATGAGCATCAACAATTGGCTTTTGCCTCAATTCATCGGCAACTGATCTTAGTCCTTTGCCTCCAAAGGAAGCTTTTGTTAAATATCTTGAAGATTGCACTCAAAGCCATCATGAAGCTTCTTCTCTCGCAAAAATAAAAAAATAAAAATAAAACAAAAAAGTCAAACGAAGCGCAATCTCAAAAGGCAAGAAGCTGTGCCTCGAATTGTCTCGCCGGTTCATGAATGCCGCTTCAATCTCGTTGATAACGCCGACAGGCGATACACTGTCAATGGGCATCAGTAATCCGCCACGACAAAGAGTCTCTACGAGTTATGTATTGTAGAGAGCACTTTTATTTTACATCTCACTGGTTACATCATATTTATTATACCAATTTATGTAAGAGAGCTTCCTGCGCCTGCGGAGGAAGCTTTTACAAAATATTTTCAAGATAGCACTTAAAGCCACTATTACCTTCCCTCATAAAGGAAGCAAGAAAAAATGAAATAGAAGCCCAATGAGCAAGAAGCTGTGCCTTGAATTGTCTCGCTACACTAGTCAACGAGCATCAACAATCGACATTTGCCTCAATTCATCGGCAACTGATCTTTGTCCTTTGCCTCCAAAGGAAGCTTTTGTTAAATACTTTGAAGACTGCGCTCAAAGCCACCATGACGCTTCTCTCGAAAAAATAAGAATGTGTGTTATGTATTGTAGAAAGCACTTTTATTTTACATCTCACTGGTTACATCATATTTGTTATACCAGTTTATGTAAGAGAGCTTCCTGTGCCTGCAGAGGAAGCTTTTACAACATATTTTCAACATTGCACTCAAAGCCACTGTTACCATCTCTCACAAAGGAAGCAAGAAACAATTAAGTAGAAACCCAAGAAGGATGAAGCAAGAAACTGTGCCTTGAATTGTCTCGCTAAACTAGCCAATGAGCATCAACAATTGACTTCTGCCTCAATTCATCGGCAACTGATCTTAGTCCTTTGCCTCCAAAGGAAGCTTTTGTTAAATATCTTGAAGATTGCACTCAAAGCCATCATGAAGCTTCTTCTCTCGCAAAAATAAAAAAATAAAAATAAAACAAAAAAGTCAAACGAAGCGCAATCTCAAAAGGCAAGAAGCTGTGCCTCGAATTGTCTCGCCGGTTCATGAATGCCGCATCAATCCCGTTGATAACGCCGACACGCGATACACTGTCAATGGGCATCAGCAATCCGCCACGACAAAGAGCCTCTACGAGTTATGTATTATAAGCGAATCCATTTCCCCGAGGAAATCACGACGTCGACCGCGCGCACGCGACGTGCCGGGGGGGCAAATCGCCCGCTTCCTCTCGGTTATGCTCGAAACTTCAAAGACTTAGTTAGCGGCGAATTTGGCCGTGGACGCGGATCGAAAGGTGCAACGTCCGCGTCGACATTGGCCGTTGTGCCATTTCCGAGGGCAACGGCGACGTTTGGCCAACTCCGCCAATTGCCATTTGCGTCGTCCATTTGTCTCTTAGCCCGCGACGCGAATTGAGAGAATCGAGGGAACGAGAGGGACATAACGAGCGACAAGGAAGAGGCAAAATTGTGTGTGGCGAGTGGTCGACGGAGATTCGCGCGCGCGTCAAGCGAGGCGACGAGTCGTCGTCAGATCGATCGTGGGCCGTTTGTGGATTCTATCGTGTCGCGCGGGCCACGAGTAGACGAGCGAACGAGGGACCGAGAAGCCGGCACGAAGATTGGTAGAATCGTCTAAGAGTGACTTTGCCGCGGGCCACCGAGATCCGTCGGATCGCGATTCCTTTGTCCCTAATTGGAATCGGCCGGTGTAATAACGAGAGAAGGAGGCAAAACCCTCTGGCACTTCGTTCTGCCTTCCGCCTTTTCCGACTTCAGCCAAACTCTCGCCTATCGCTTTCAATCAACTTCCCCCTGAATTGTCATTGATTCGATAATTTACGTGGACTCTTCGCGCTTTGGAATTACTGGAATAACTGGTGATTCGATTTTCGACGATTGAATTTGATCTGAAATCATCACAGGTTCAGCTTTGTCTGAAGACGCAATTGAGCTTTGAAAAAAAAAGGTTCTATTTTTTCCCCTCCCCGAATGCGAACTTTGCTCCGGACGAATTTTTCTTCTCGCTCGCGCCTCATTCCCCGGATTTCTTTTGTTCGTTTTGCGCAAAGCACTTTTCATTTACCATATTCCCATTTTTTGGCTCTTCCGCCCTCTTGCTTTTCTTGGCCTCGGCGTTCCGTAATTTCTTTTCTTTTTCCTCTTCTTTTTTCATTTCTCGCCCGCAGGGGTTTTTTTTTAGACCTCTTCCGACTTCACCGTTTTCGCATTACCTCACCGCGCTCAGGTATTGTTTGTTTATGAAATTATCCACGACCCAATTGGCCCGTCTGGTCGTCTGACTGGGTGGTGGTTGGCCTGTGGACGGCAGGTTGAACACCCGCCGGTTTCTCCCCTCCCACCTCGCGCAGGGTGTGCATATAGCGTCTCGTGGCATTGAGGCGCAATTCACGAAGAATAAACACGGAGCGGGGCTTAGCATTGAGGAAAAAGGAAACCAGGCGGCCACCGGCGAGGAAATGAAAGAAGAAAAGTCCGCGAGGCGCAAGTCTGGCAACACCTTCCGCAACGCGTTTCCGGGTGAGATGACCGCAGTCATTCGGTTTCAGGTGTAAAAACGATCTTGCAAACGCCTAGTACAATATGAATTCTTGATTTTTTAATTTATTTATTTACTAGCAAGTTGTAGTGGCTCGAATCAAAATTATATCGTTAAGTAAATTAACGTGAAATTAACTTTACGAAATCGAGAATTTTTTTTTTTTCGCTTTCGTAAAGTTTGAAGACCCTATCTGATGGGAAATTTCTCGCTGATTCCGAAAAGCACCGTTGTTTGCCCAAAAAACATAAAATTCGATGAACAAATCGCAAAAAACGAAAGGGGTACCTCTTCTAAAAATTTGTGATTTTTCAGGGTCTGACTTCAAAATTCTGTAAAAAATATAAAAAAAATCAAGATATGGCATCCCGCCTTGCGGCATTCTCGTCGTTATAGAGTTTTATCTCAAACGCAAAAAAAAAATCCAGGTTTGGTTCATCGAAAAAAAAGTAATCTCGATTTTAACGAAGTAACAACTGGGTAAGCGCGCGGTAAGGCTTTATTATTTAAGGCAGACATTAATTAAGGGGCCTGGTACACACAAACACACAAACAACTTTCCAAAATATACATATATAAAGTTTATTCAATAATGAACCCTTGACAAAAAAATAATACTAATAATTCAAAAAACTTGAATAATAATAAATAAATAAAAACAAAAGACAAACTTAAGACACCCTCCAAAATGCATTTTCCGATGAGATGACCGCAATAATTTCTCAGGTGTAAAAATGGTCCTGGCAAAGACGTTGCACGTGAATTCTATATGTTGGCTCCAGCCTCTGAGCCTCGACAATGCGACGCACATTTTAAAACGTCTCCTCGATAAACGTGAAGAGCGTCTCAGTGCGAAATGAAGGATAAGCCACGTCGTCTCTTGAATCCCCAGTACTACAATACTACAATACACATAATAGCTCGTCGCATGCCAAGTGCGCCCCGTGCGCGGGTGTAATATACTCGCGTGTGCGATTCTCCGTCTCTCGTAAAGGGCACGTGGTGGCTCGCCAACTCCAACGACAGAAATGCACGTAAGGGGGATGAAGAGAAAAAACGTGACCTCGGGATGCAGCCATATTGCGACTACTTCGCTGAGCGCACGTCGTACACACACCGTGTACTACAATTTCGGATATGTGCGTGAGGCTCGTCTCTCTCTCTTTCCCTCGCCTCTCATGCGCGTCCTGCCTGGCAAGACCCTCCTGACAGTCTCGAGAGTTATGCACAAACGCGACGGGGGATGCAAGGGTTTTCGGTTGCTCCACTTGAACCTCCTTTCGCTCTCGAGTCGCAACGAGAGGCTCAGAGAGCACCGTGATTTTTTGCAAAATAAAATTCGTCCTCCGAGTATCAACAATATTAATCGTCAGCAAACTGGTTAATCAATGCGATCAATTCATTATTCGAACCAACAGCATCGATCGACAGATCGACAGCTTCAACCATTTTGAATTTATTTTTATGAAATAAATTTTATTTTGATCAAATAAAATTTATTTAATTAATTTAATTCAAATAGATCCCATCAGAACGATTTAAATACATTTTGTTTGGATGAAATAAAATGTATTTAATTCAAATAAAATGTATTCAATTCAAATAAAATGTATTTAATTCAAATAAAATGTATTCAATTCAAATAAAATGTATTTAATTCAAATAAAATATATTCAATTCAAATAAAATGTATTTAATTCAAATAAAATGTATTCAATTCAAATAAAATGTATTTAATTCAAATAAAATGTATTCAATTAAAATAAAATGTATTTAATTCAAATAAAATGTATTTAATTCAAATAAATTTTTATTTCGTTCAAATAAATTTTATTTCTTTTAAATAGATCCCATTAGAACGATTTCTCTGAGTGCAAAGCCTTTTCGTCCTCGCATTGGACAAGATTAAACCATGAAAAAAAAGCGGCCCTAGTTTTTTGCAATACGATCCATGCAATACCGATGAACTCAGTGCTCGGCCAATACTCGCGAGGCATACCCGAGACGACCGTGCGATGACTCAGGCGGAAGTGAAAAGACACCGTCAGGTGGTGGACACCAAGGTGCTATATACCACGATCCATCCGTCCGCCTGTCCGTCTGTGTGTGCACTCGCCATGCATACACCACGTGGTGCATCGCACCGCAAGTGCGGCCCGTTATATACGAGGCAAAATGTGCTACATGCCTCTCTGTCTCTATGGGCGTCGTATGTGGACGCTCGCGCGGGGTCTATAGAAGGGTTGAGCGCTATATCGGCTCGTGCCCGGCGCTTCAACCCGCACGAGCGTCTCGGGGCTCAACGTCGGGTTAAATAATGCAATACTTCTTGGCAGATCGATATCTCTCGAGTTATAAGACTTTCTCTCTCTCCCTCCCCTTCTCCCCTTCTCCCCTTCTCGTCCCTCCCTCTCGCTTGGCGAGGGAAAAACGAACTCAACGACCGAGAGCGAAAGGGCGACTCGAGCGCGACCGAGTAAACGACACCCGGGCTATCGTGATGCTCGTCCTCGAGGGCTAACGCAAATATCCGCTGTGAAGACGATGACGGCGCTTCTCACCCTCTCCTCACCCTGGCAACGGTGACTCCGTCGTCCCTCATTGACGTCAGCCCAGCTGCTCGCGCACTCGGTGCGTCGCGCTCCGGTATCGCTGCGCAGGATATATACGAGGATATGCCACATTCTTCGCCTCCTTATACGGGAAGCTCGCGCGTCTTGTGCTTCACGAATTTGCTTCACTCTCGTAGATCTCTCATGCTCGAATTCGGACGCGCAGCCTCGAGAGTTACGAGGAGTTACCAGGGGGGGGATGGGGGGGGTAACTCAGTTACGACGGGAGGGCAGACGTAAACGTTTGTACGATGAAGAGGACGCGAAGGAAGAACGGGGGCATGAGGAGGAGGAGGAGGAGGAGGAGGAGGTGGAGGAGAGAGGAGAAAGATGATGCAAGCTCTGTGCATACCCCGCGAGAATATATATCCTTTTACATCGGTTCACGTCGCTTCGCAAAATTTCTCATGTCGTACGGCAAAATGTAGTACAGCGTGCACCGCCCCCACCCCGTACACGCGCGGGCTCCTCGCGAGGAATATATGCAGCGAGATAAGCGAGAGGGATTAGACCCTGTGGGACAGTGATGGAGGGAGATGGAGGGGGAAACGAGTGCGAGCGAGAATCTGATGCCGCTTTCGGGTCCTCGTTCAACGGCATTTTTATTTTCATTTTTATTCTTATTTTTGTTTTTATTCGTATTTTTATTTTTATTCGTATTTTTATTTTTATTCATATTTTTGTTTTTATTATTATTTCTATTTTTAGTACTATTATTATTCCTACCTCAGTTTTTATTATTATTATTATTATTATTATTATTATTATTATTATTATTGTTATTTTTGTTATTTGTTTTTTTATTGCTGCTGTTCTTATTATTATTATAGCTATTTTTATGTAGTGTTACTGTTATTCTTATTCATTACATTTGCGGGCTCTCGAATTTTTTTTTTCTTTTCTGTTTCGTTCCTTTAGCTCTTTGTGGCTCGCGCGCACTTTCGTATTGCAAACCTCCACTCACGGTGCATGAACACGTTACTCAACGAAAAACTCCTTCAGCGTTTTTACGTTTTTTTTTTTTTTATTTTTCCTCCGCCCTGCTCTTACGTACCCCCGCCGCACGGATACAATCTTGCTCGTTTTTTTTAATCACGATAATGTACGTGTCTGGTCGACCTTTCCTCCACGTGCCCCGAGGCTCCAAGTCGAAGCTTCCTCACCTCGCCGCCCCCTCTGGATATTTTCCTTCCGCGCGTTCTCTCGCGGTAACGCCGCGCGTTGAATATTTCCTCGCGATGCTTGCGTTTTGAGGATTAATCGCATTTACTGTGTTGTAGCTCGTCGGTGGGATCGATAGGCGACGAGCCGATGGCGAAGTCATCGAAGTCTTGGACCCACAGGAAGTCGACGATTATAATTCCACATTCGTCATGGGGTATTATTAGTTAATTTTAGTCGGACTTTTAGCCGACGATTTCCTATTCGATCAGCACGACGAAGGGTCGAAGTCGATCGTCAATTATTAATTCCACAGCTTTGCGCCCCAATTGCCGTCGCCTTTCTAACGTTATACGGCGCTGACCTCCTGTTTACGAGGTTCATCGTGTGCCGCCGGTTTATTTTGGAAACTAGCGGAACGAAATGGCACACAGACGGGTTGATTACCTGGTCTCTCGTGTAAATAAAATAGGGTCCGAGCGATATATAGGAACGGCGATGGTTCGTCGAATTGACCCGCGCGTTTGTCTATATCGCGTCTATAATGAAACCGGCGGACCACAGCGCAGTCCGAGAGCTTTAATTATGGCGCGCGACTTGTCTGTGCAGTCGACGCGCGACAATATCAATTGTCCGAATTTTCATTACTGTCGTCTGGTACTTCGTCTGCGTCGCTCGTTAGGAGTGTCGAAAATGAGTCTGAGAATCATGGAAATTAAATGACTCCCCGATCGAGCGCTGAGTTTTTACTTCGACAAAGATATTCTCTCGCACTTCCCCGGTGGT
Source organism: Pimpla rufipes (assembly GCA_963932165.1). Lineage (NCBI taxonomy): Eukaryota > Metazoa > Arthropoda > Insecta > Hymenoptera > Ichneumonidae > Pimpla > Pimpla rufipes. The sequence continues at coordinate 19,497,130 of OZ010632.1, forward strand.
ATTTCTGGAGGGTTATATTTTCAACAATTTTCATTTAATTTTCATGATTACTGGGTCACACGTTCCCTCCGACTCTATGAAGCAAAACCGCGTCACGTCAACTAAACCACATCGATGTGTACATTTTAATATGGGAATTAAAACAATCGAGCATTTGCCGAGGCTTTTAGCTCGTCCCTCCGCCCTCAGATGTTCCTCGATGTCTACGTTTTTTAATGTGGGAATTAAAACTTCCCCTTCAAAAATTTGATGGCTCGAGATACCTCGAAAATCTCGAAACATCCCTGACGTTGTTCATCTCTGTATTCGCGCTGTGACTTCCCGAGACCAAGTTGATTTGTAGCCTGCACACCGAGAGAAAAAGTTTTCTTGATTCAATGAAATTTCCTTGAAATCTCAACCTATGAAACATTTCTTTGACGTCAATGAAATAATATCCTTAAGTTAATATTATATTTTCTTTGAATGATCTCAGCAACCAAATTATAGGTTATGTCGACTAGGTCAACCAATAACTTGGATGGTTTAACCAATGATTGTCTTCATGATTTGATTTGACTTGACAATAACATAACAGACCAGCTCGCGCGAGAAACACCAATACGACTTATCGCAAATGCGCCAAATGTTGGCGGACCGGGTGCCGTCAAGTATATCGTTTCGTTGAATCAAGGAGATCGTGTCTTTGAAATTCAAAGAAATAGTAGTAGTAATCGTGCTTTATTGACAATATAAATAAACATAATAATTTTTTTTGTAACCTATAAATTATGCTTTTTATTCATACATTGCCAATTGGCCATCGACCGAGGTCCTTCAGCCTGGATTTTTTATTTGTATAATTTATTACATTGCGTTTGTGATCTATAGATATGGTGGTTCACGTGTTTGTATGTGCGTGTGTTTTTTTCCTTATTATTATTAATTTTAGTTTTTTTATTTTATTTTTTATTTATTCGGACGCCATAGATTCGAGTCAAAGAAATATTTCATTGGAATCAATGAAAAAAATTCAATCCACCCATTTCTTTGGAACCAAGAAAACTTTTTTTTCTCACTGCAGCTTTGACAGTTTTCAGTAAAATCTCGAAATGATGTACGATTATCTTAAATAAAATCTTCTAATCGGATTTTTCGTCGCTGAAATTATCCACCAAGTTTTAATATGAGAATTAAAACAATCGAGCATTAACGCCGATGCTTTTAGCTCGTCCTCCTCCACCTCCCTCCGCCTCCCAGCGGTACCACACAGTGTACACACTACCTACACACACAGGGTACCCGCCGAGCGAGAGGATCGTACCCGGGAGAATAAATTTATACCGCTTGACGTCAGGTTCCCATTTGTCTAAAGCTACTTTCGTGTTGCATACCCATTGGCTTAGAATAATGCCGGCTTTCGGAATTCCCATCGAAGTCTCCGCGAGCGCAAAGAGAGGACACCGAGAGCCGGCGGCGGAGGAGGAGGAAGCGAGTGAGTCGATCGATCGTCGTTCGTCGTCGTCGTCGTCGTCGTCGTCCTCGTCTCGGGTGGCCTCGCGTGGGCCTCAATAAAACGTCGAGCGGAGACCGAGCAGCCGCTTTCTCTCCCTCTCTCTCATCCTCATCCTCCTCCTCCTCGTTTCTGCCTTCGCTCAGTCCCCGCGCATTCCCTTCGCGGGGAATCGACGTGGGATCCCCCGTCGCATGTATTCACCGCGCGCACGGGGAAATCGATCGATTCCGCTCATTAATCTCGGCCGAAACTTGGAAATCCACGGATATAATTCGTGGCGTGCCGCCAATCGGTTTCCAGGGGCCGAAACGCGGTAGCGAGGTCTCTGCGAGGTCTCCCCCTCTCCCCCTCTCCCCCTCTCCTTCCCCAACCTCCCCCTCTCCCCCCAAAGCACTCGGAACCCGGATCGCAATGGGGGGCGGCTTATGGCAATGAGGGGGAAGGGGGGGTTGCCCTCTTGTTCCTCGTTCTCGTCTCGTTCTTGGCCGAACAAGTTCGATTCGGTTGCCTCCACCACTCGGAACGGAAGCTGAGTGGAGCAGTGAGGACAGCGGGTTAACGAGAGTTCCGGCCATTGCCGGGTCTGTGCTGGGGGGAGGGGGGGGGAGGTAGGCAAAGGGGGGTACGAGAGGGTTAGAGGGTACAGGGGTGAAGGGGCGGCGGGGGTGGTTGAGGGTTGAGGGTTGGAAACGGCGAGCAACTATTTCGATTCTAAACGGGACCGCAAACCGCGTCGTCGTGCGGCCGTTGCAAAACGCCGTCGTAGGTGCGCATAGCCACAGCGCGTATCACCGGGGAGAGAGAGGCGAGCGAGGACAAGGATACCGCTAATCCTTCGTCGTTAGCGTTTCGCGGTGGCGAAACCCCCCGGAATCGTTTTATATCCGCGCGCGCACACGCGTGTAACACGGTTTACGCTCTCGCGGGCGCTCGTAGCGGGACGAGCGCGGTTTATGCATTAATATTACAAATATGATGCCGTAACTCGCGCGGACACCACCGAAAACCTCCCCCCGCGCGGTGGGTAATACCCGGTGGGAGGAGGTATTAAATGTACTGTCGTTGCCTTTTCGTTGCTTAACGAGACCGGTCGTAAGTGGTTCCGGGTCGTAGTGGGTTTTGCATATTGAGAGGACCGGATTTGGAGCGAAAGTTAATATTTCATACGCGATAATGTCTGAGCTTGACGTAAGCTTGACGGGATACGCGCGACGGAAACTTCAATCGGTTGCGAAAGACTGCGACCCGACAATCCGGCACGAGCGATGGTTAATGTATGTGAGACTGTAGCAGATTAGTTTGCAGTGAGAGAGGCAAAGGCAGACGCGGCGAACAGTAATTAATCGTCGCCCTGCATTAGTTACCGACTGTAGGTAACATTGGGTCACGTGGTCTGGGTGGAAAGTCTGCTGGGTCTGGTGTAACGTGGTAACTAGACTTGTGCCATTCAATTGTCTCATTAGTACACCTTATGGGACTTATTTTCTGGTATGTCGTCACGCCTGAAAGTCCTGTTTGTCCATATGGACGACCGGAAACGTATGACATGCGGCCCAAATCTTGTGAATTTCAATTCATATAGAACAAATCTGGTTTGGATTTATTTCACACGAATTTATAATCTGACAGATTTATAACACCGTAGAGTCGTAATCTGCTGTTAAATCGCCCAGCGATGTAGCCTACTAAAAATATATTAAACTTTTCAGATGGTTTCAACCGCTGTCGATTATTGATAGCGGAGGTTTCGGCAATGGAACGAATGGATTCGGCGTTCCATTGCCGAAACCTCCACTATCAAAAATATATTAACTCACTTTATGGGAATCGTTTTCAGGTCGACAAGTCGACACGCCCTGCGCCAAAGACCCGACTGTCCACGTGGACGATCAGAAACGTGTGACACGTGGCCCAAACCTGTGGTAGATGGTGTGTTACGGTGCTTCGGCAAACTGCTGATATTTCATCATAACCGACGAAGAGGCGAACGCATAGGGAGCAACCAGGGAGGTTGCGGGAGGAGTTGGAAGTCGAAGCGTGGACATTACGGCGGAGGAAGCGGCGATCCCTGCGAGACCCATAACCGTTCGGACCTGGGCCCTTCCGACTCTCGCTGGGGAGCCACTCGCCCCGAAGGGCTTATCGGAATGCCACGGCACCTACGACCCATCCGGAGTGGGTCAAGTCGTCGTGCGAACCGCTCGCGTTGCCACCAGCCACTACGTACGGCAGTTCCAGCGCCCATCGGTTCGAACCCCTCGGCATCCGCGACTTGTGCCGCCACGTGGAATCCGCTTTGCGCCTGGGCTCGAGATAGCCGGATCTTCGTCACTGCTCAAGAGTGCTTTATCCGCCGTAAGCCTAACGATGTATTTATCATTCTGATCCCGCGCACCGTCCATCCATCTGCGATATGGCTGGACCGACCAAACCCACGTCGCCCTGCGGGGGATGTTATCGAGTGTGTCCCTGTTTTTCAGGCACTTTAGGATCTCTACCGGGTTTTTTTCTGGCTTTTACGTTCGAGCTGTTTGTTTTCGAAGCGATGCGGCGACGGTTTCGATGGTAATGGATATTTTTTTAGGGCGATGTTTAGATGTTTTTGTGGAGTAACTAAGGGATGGTTGGTTTTTGGGTTTGGCAGGTGCGGGGATAAATTTGGATGAATTGGCAAACGGAATTGTGATGTCTAATTATTGTGCAGGGTGAAGTGTTGACGAGTCCTGTCGATGAGGTCCGATTGAAATGAACGGGAACTATCGGAAATCCTAAACCAGATACCACATTCAATCCATATCCAAATGGGTCTCGTTCATTTCTATGCGCTATTTAGGTGTTTTTGTGGAATATCTAAGGGATGGTTGGTTTTCGGGTTCGAGAGGTTCGGGGAAGAATGTGGACGACCTGGCAAACGAAATTGTACTAATTGTTGTGCAAGTAGAAATATCGATAAGCCCTATTAATGAGGTCCGATTGAAACAGCCAGGATCTATCGAAAATCCTAACCCAGATACAACATCCAATCCATATCCAAATGGGTTTCGTCCATTTCTATGCGATATTTAGATGTTTTCGTGGAGTGTTTCAGGGATGGTTGGTTTTTGGGTTCGAGAGATTGAAAGAAAAATTTGGACGACTTGGAAACGGAACTGTACTGTCTAATTGTTGTGCGGATTGAAGTGTTGACGAGTCCTGCCGATGAAGTCCGATTGAAATAGACGAAAACTATCGAAAATCCTAAACCAGATACAATATCCAATCCATATCCAAATGGGTCTCGTCCATTTCTATGCGATATTTAGGTGTTTTCGTGGAGTAACTAAAGGATGGTTGATTTTCGGGTTCGAGAGGTTCAGGAAAGAATGTGGACGACCTGGCAAACGAAATTGTACTCATTGTTGTGCGGGTAAAAATGTCGATAAGCCCTATTGATGAGGTCCGATTGAAACGGATGGGAACTATCGGAAACCCTAAACCAGATACAACATCCAATCCATATCCAAATGGGTCTCGTTCATTTCTGTGCGATATTTAGGTGTTTTCGTGGAATATCTAAGGGATGGTTGGTTTTCGGGTTCGAGAGGTTCGGGGAAGAATGTGGACGACCTGGCAATCGAAATTGTACTAATTGTTGTGCAGGTAGAAATGTCGATAAGCCCTATTAATGAGGTCCGATTGAAACGGCCACGATCTATCGAAAATCCTAACCCAGATACACCATCCAATCCATATCCAAATGCGTTTCGTCCATTTCCATCCCTCTCCCGAAATTAATTAGCGCTGCTTCAAATATCCCATCCACCATTCGAGCCCAAACCAAAAACACTAATTCTTCAAATTATTAATGCTCAGCCCGATCGCGCGCGATGATCAGAAACGCGAGGGCGGAAATGTCTTTGATCTTTAGCGCCCCGCTCGCCCCGCGCGGCCGTCGAGTGATCAACCGAACGCGATCGACGTCCCAGACAAATAATTAATGCGCGATGCGTATCCGGCCGTGATTATTGCGATAAACGATAATCAGCGGAATATGAATATCGCGACTAGGCCGCTTCTAATTTGCAACGTTGCATGGCTGAACACGTTATTGTATAGGGTTAATAGCGGCTGTGAGTTCGGGCGCGCCGTGCGGCAATAATAATACCGGAGGACCCGCGAGCCGTCCGCAATTGTATTCCTCTCGCATGCATTTCCCAGATTTCGTTGCATAATAATTATCGGTATCATGTGTGGCCGCTTAACGAGCGTCGCACGCCGGTTCAACAGACCCCGGTGTGCCCGACGCGACAGGCGCTTCGGACCCGGTGCCACACGCCACATCCACCAAAACCCCCTTTGGGTTCGTCTCTCTCGATTTAGAGCTAAACACGAGCCGGAAATCATCGGTAATGGCTGCCGCCACCGTCGCGGTTTACACGGGGCCCCCGCGTGCCGCTCGCGACTGCTTGCCGATTAAGCATAATAATTAATTAATACCCCCTTCCATGTATTTGGGGATCGCGGCGATCACGCTGCTTCACTTGCTGCTGGGGCATCAGACGCCGAACCCTCGGAGGGCTTCGACGCTTCATTGATGTGCGTGCCAAAACAACCAGCCCCCTCCACCCCACCCCCTTCATCCTTTTCACCGCCAATTCTAATCGCCCTTCGTGAATTCCTGTATTCACTCGGCATTGTGGGACTCGCCGAGAGCTGCTCGTGGTTAGATGGATATTGGCCGAGATTCTGGATTCAGGTGGATTTGTACCTCTCATTAGCGAAGATAATTAGACTGATACGGAATAGAGAGCGGAAGGCAATTGGGGGTTCTCAGTTTCACGCTGAGAATGGGGGGAAGGGTTGGAAAATCTTATTTTTAGGAGAGCTGTTTTTTTCATGTATTAGGGGTTGTTTGAACGAGAAGATTCCGAGGAAAAGTATAATCAACTGTTGGCAATGACATTTTTTTTGTGGCTATATTTGGTTCTGTTTTAGCCGTTTATTTGTTCATACATGGTGGAAGGGCTGAAAAATCATATTTTTGAAAAAAAAAAAATTTCAAGGTTTTTTGGGTTATCTAAACGAGAAAATTGCGGCGAAAAGTAGTGAATAATCTCCTTTCAGGGGGTGGTAATAACAATGTTTGATACGAGTGAAGCTGGAGAAAATTGTTGTAAAATTGAATTTTTACGAAGCCAATTTTTTAAACTGTATTTTTAGTTCATGCTGATTTTTGTGCGCGGTTCAAGTTTAACGCCGAACGTTTAAAGTGTCTCTCTTTTCGCTAAAATTTCAAAGTGTTATTCAAGGGGCTTCCGATGATTATACATCCGAACCAAAGTGATCGCGTCCTCGGTTAAGTCTCGTCGTCGATCCCCGGCGAAGAGCCGGCAGACGGAAAAAAACGGTAAACCCGCGCTGAAACAGCAGCTTTTCTCAAACGTTCGCGCGGCTCATCTTGGCGAGGAGCTTAATAGATTTCTTTGAGCCGAAAGGAAGCGCCGGGCGCGCATCCGATCCGCCTACTTATCTCCATTTAAAGGCCCGCGCAACCTGCGAGTTCCCATGGGGTTTTTTTTTTCGCACACAAACACGCCCTCGTAAAATCGCTCGACTTGTTTTTAATCGAGGTCCGAGCCGTCACACGTCACGCCGCCTGTCCCTTTATACCCCGGGTTCACCGGCGAAATTCGATATTCATGACCCTAAACAAGGCGCGAGGAGGGAAATTTAAACACCCGCGTGCGGCTCAAACGAAGCCTGGAATCGACACTTTAACGGGGGCCCGAATTTAAAGCGGCGCTTTGAAACATAAAAATCGCCCACCTTTCCGGCAGTGCGTGCAAAATGTAGCAGCAACAAAAATTCGAGACCTGCCACCGGCAGATGCGCAATATTTTACTAAAAAAGAATTGAAAAAAAAAGGTTTTTACACCACTGAGCGACCACGATATTCATTCATTTTTTTATTCAATTTCTACCATCATGAAAAGCAATGTTGGGGAATAAAAAAAAACAACGAGACAAAAAAAAAGTATGAGCTGGCAAAACGTAGAAATAAGTTGACACAAATAATGGATTGTCCTGGTTTCCTTGTATGTACAGCTCGACTCAGTCCTGAGAGCCAAAAATAAATAGCCGTACGAACTAAATTCGACTGGTCGAAGCCTTGACAGTCTATATTAAAGCCCACCTAACAGATTAATTGACAGGAGTGCCTTCGAAATGTTATTAGAGAGCAATGCTCGAATTCGAGCCCGGGGTATATGGGCTTGAATGTTGAATTACGTGGTCGTGGATTGCTTGTACTAATAAAATAGGCAACTGTTACCACAAATTGCGCCATTCGGTATTACTGAGCACATCGTAAATCGTACACCGAAAGGCTCGGTTGCAGCTCTAGTCGAGTTCGAAGTCATGCGAGGTTGTCGCTAAATGCAATTCGAAATTCTAGCCTCTATTATTAAATTCACGGTGCTTCACTATTTCGCATGAAATAGTCGCAAATAATTAAGATATTAAAATTGATTGCGACGATAAAGTCACGAGTCGTTGTAACTAAATTGTGAATCACACTGACAAAAGGATCGTAAATAATGAACGCATTTAATACTACTTGTGACGATAAAGTCGCGAATCGTTGCAACGAATTTCGACAACACTTTTAACAAAACCGAAAACGCAGCTGCCACGACCAATTTTTATTAACATGCATCAAGAGTCGTTTACACCATTACCGATACTCGGTGTTGCACCGAGTCAATTATCGTGCATTAATTCCGGCATTATGAGGCGGTCGCTTCGTTGCGTCGATGACGAATTTAACGAATAATTAAAATTCCACGATTAGCGACGTAATTATTGCGCCACTGGTCAAACATCCAAGTCGCCGGTAGATTAAATATTGATCTAAACGCGATGTACAACAGAGCGGAAACGACGTCGAATTGCATTATCGATTGCTCGTGAATGATGTAATTCCATATATTGTAATTACGTGCCGCGAATTTGCCGCGATGACGATATCGAAAATGGTGTACATTAACCCCAGCGATGACTAATGCACTTGTAGTCGATTCCGACGAGACGCGACGAGCTGACGAGAACGAATATCGACGTTCCCGTATCGTCGGCTCATCTCGTCTCTGTGTATTTTTCTCCCGCGGCGCACGATGAAAATTCCGCGCTTTTGCCGCGCGTTCGACACGGTGCGGCTCTTACGCTAATTAAGCAACTTTTTAGACGTCCGCGAATTAACAATTGTGCCACGTATAACTCGCGACCGACGCGAAGCGCGATATCGATTTCGCCAGTCAGCTGCGCGGCTACAGGACGGTGGAGATTGGAGTGTTAAAATATGAGTACGAGGCATTGTACATGAATATTTCATGGACGGGATAATGTATCGAGTACCAATTAGCCGGCTACCCGGAAAGTGCGCCAGTTTTTTTTTCTCCCTCTTTCTCTCTTTCCGTCCAGCGCGACGAGCTCTCGTCCCATTGGTGATTCCGCGGTGATAACATTTTTCCTCGCGCGAGGGAAATTAAAATTTACCGTGGAATCAAAGTCGCCTCTATCGGTCAATCATCAAATCCTGTATTTCAGATTTTCAGATTTCATTGAGATTTCATTTCTCTTTTCTCTTCCTTTCTTGTCGTCTCACTTATGATTTTGCGGCCCCAAAACTTTTCCTCGTGCAACGAAAATTTGCCATAAGGTAAAGGTACCGGTTTCGGCCACCTTTGGCTTATTTTAGGTCACCGAGTTTGAAAGCACCGAATTATTTGTATTATTAAAATGAAATAAAATTGTATCGATAAACTTGTTAATTTATATGAATACTTTCGAAGTATTAACATAAAAATACAGAAAACAGTAATTTGAAATAAAAATATAGTGAAAATGACCAAAACCGGTACCTTTACCTTAGAATCAAAAACGAGATATAAAAAAAAAAACAGATCGCTTGAATCAATCCCGAAGACGTAAAAATCTCACATTTCAGACACGAGGCAAACACTCGGGGGACTCAAAACCCGGGGTGCCTTTCAATTTGGATAATTCACTGCAAAAGCAGCGAGCTTCACTGTCGCGTTGAGAAAAAAATATGGCTGTGTCGAATTATTTGTATTATTAAAATGAAATCAAATTGTATCGATAAACTTGTTAATTTATATGGATACTTTCGAAGTATCAACATAAAAATACAGAAAACAGTAATTTGAAATAAAAATATAGTGAAAATGACCGAAACCGGTACCTTTACCTTAGAATCAAAAACGAGATATAAAAAAAAAAACAGATCGCTTGAATCAATCCCGAAGACGTAAAAATCTCACATTTCAGACACGAGGCAAACACTCGGGGGACTCAAAACCCGGGGTGCCTTTCAATTAGGATAATTCACTGCAAAAGCAGCGAGCTTCACTGTCGCGTTGAGAAAAAAATATGGCTGTGTCGAATTATTTGTATTATTAAAATGAAATCAAATTGTATCGATAAACTTGTTAATTTATATGAATACTTTCGAAGTATCAACATAAAAATACAGAAAACAGTCATTTGAAATAAAAATATAGTGAAAATGACCGAAACCGGTACCTTTACCTTAGAATCAAAAACGAGATATCCAAACAAAAACAGATCGCTTGAATCAATCACGAAGACGTAAAAATCTCACGTTTCAGACACGAGGCAAACACTCGGGGGACTCAAAACCCGGGATGCCTTTCAATTAGGATAATTCACTGCAAAAGCAGCGAGCTTGACTGTCGCGTTGAGAAAAAAATATGGCTGTGTCGAGTCACAAAGAAAATGTTATCGCAGGCGAAAAAAAAGCGAGGAAGAGTGGTCTGGTCGTTATGCGAGTAACGAGGTCATCGAGACGCTTCGCAGGCGTCAAGGAGCCTCTTGTCTCTCGCCCCGAGACTTGTTTTATTAAGAGCAAAAGGCTTAATCATTTTACCGAAGAGATGAAGTCCCGGGAAGCGGAAGAGGAGGACATCGCGCTCTGCCTCGTGTATTCGCAGCGTTGGACGAGCAACGAGCGACGGACGACGACGACGACGAGCAACGACGACGACGACGACGACGTCCAATTGAATTACAGGGTAATGAAATCACTGCTCGTCCGTTGTCGATGACAGTCGACACTGTGTAGCCGTTGCCTTGGTCACCGAGATGATGAGCGACATAAATGCCGTCGCTCGAGAAATTCCCCAACACACGTACGACACAAACGAGCGGCGCGTTTGCAGTTTCAACGTGGACAAAATCGTTTCGCGTCATCCGCGAGTCACTAATTTTCAGCGCTACGGGCGATAATAAAACGACAAAGCCGTGATGCTCGAGTTGTCACCGGCTGATCGTCGTATCAATTATTCGCGGCCGCGGTGTGCGCAGCGCGGAAAATTCGAGAAACGCCCGCGGCGAAATTTATTAATGAATTAAAATGACAGCGTGCAACGATTATTGCTTATCGCGCGGCTACGCGATAATTCGATTAATCGTTTGTGTCTCAACGCGCAATTTCAACCCGCGACTCAATCAGCCTAATGTGTAACGCGTTATCGTCGTTTTCCGTCGTTTTCCAGGAGAATCGCGTGAAATTGGAAATAATTTGGAAATTGCGGGTTAACTCGTCGTATGACCTGGTTACTTGGAGATTGAGTCTAATGCAACTGAAGTGAATTCATGTTTGGGAATAAAATATTCCATTTCCAGGACAAGGAGATTTGCAGACATTTTTGATCCCTACAAATTATACTCGTGAGCGTTGACTACTGTTTTTTTTTTGTTTTCTTTATGGACAAATTTGTATTAACCTCACGACAAAAGGAATTTCACCCTTGTCGAGAAGGTTAATACGAATTAGTGAATGTTGACTACTGTTTCAGCAATTGCTCTGGTGTTATTTTTTAATGTAAGGAATTGTAGAACAAATTTGTATTAACCTCCCAGGAAAAGGAATTTCACCCTTGTCGAGGGGGTTAATACAAATCTGTGAGTGTTGACTACTGTTTCAGTAATTGCTCCCTTGTTTTTTTTTTGTTCGCAAGGGTTTACGGACAAATTTGTATTAACCTCGCACAGCAAAAGGAATTTCACCCTTAAGGGGAGGTTAATTCCTCTTGAATCTCGGTGCAGTTGAAATTCTTCCTCCTCTCACCCTCGCCCCACAGTCGAGACACGCCTTCTACCCTGTCGCCCCGACGTTTTCTTTTTTTCTTCTTCTTTTCTTTCTTTTTCTCCATGCTCGCCTCTCGAGTGCACTCTCGAAAGTTTATAGGGTCACGGCAATTAGTATGTAAAGCTCGGAGTGCACGCCCGCTGTATAGTCGAGCATCGTTATTTTATTTTATTTTTTTTTATTCTTTTTTTTTCAACCACCGATGAACTGCCGCTGCTTATAAATTTATCCCGGAAGCGGGAGAGCCGGATAGCCACACCCCCGTCCCCGAACCGGCTATATCCGGCGTCCTGTGCGCCGTTTTCCAACCCATGGGATTTCCCACCGGCGCCCAGTGATATTTTTCCGTCCCACGGCGTCGGCAGCGGGGCGAAGTTGGGTTTTCGAAACTGCGAGAGAGCTCGAGCACCCATTCACGTCGCGTGGCATTAAGTGTCCGAATCCAGGTGCGAATTACGGCGCTTCCTCGGTTCATTTTCTGCGAACCAAGTGGAACACGAATTTTTACTCGAGAGGCATCGAAACTGTCTTGTCGAAAAATCCCTACGTTTACGTCATAATAAGTAATTCCACATTTAAAAATTGATACTAGATATTTTAGAAATAATTCTGAAAAGTTTGGAATCATTTCTAGAAATTTCAGAATTAATTCTAAAAATGTTATAATCATTTCTAGAAATTTCAGAATTAATTCTAAAAATGTTATAATCATTTCTAGAAATTTCGGAACTGTTTCTTGAAATTTTAGAATAATTTCTAGAATTTTTTTAATTAATTCTAGAATAATTTCTAGAATAATTCTAGAATAATTTCTAGAATTTTTTTAATTAATTCTAGAAATTTTAGAATAATTTCTAGAATTTTTTTAATTAATTCTAGAATAATTTCTAGAATAATTCTAGAATAATTTCTAGAATAATTCTAGAATAATTTCTAGAATTTTTTAAATTAATTCTAGAAATTTTAGTAATTTCTAGAAATTTTAAATTAATTCTAGAAATTTTAGAATCATTTCTAGACATTTTAGAATAATTTCTAAAAATTTTAGAATCATTTCTAAAAATTTTAGAATCATTTCTAGAAATTTTAGAATTAATTCTAGAAATAAAAAAATGGTTTTTAGAATAAAATCCGACAATCTTTTTGATATTCGCAGACATTGACAGGCCATTTAAGAACACCAGAACAGCATTCGCAGGATTCATAGGGACACTCCCAGATATCTCGTAAGGACTGACGAGTTTCCGTGAAATTTCCATAAGTTTCAGCGCGCGCGGGTTTACGAAATTTCCCGGCTCTCATCCGTACATCTCTAGCACCGAAGTCTGCACGAAGCTTCGTAAGCGTATTTGAGTGTCTGCGCGGCTAATTGCGCGAGACCTAATAACCCTGCAACGCCACATCAACCCGCCGCACGAGATCTCCATTGTGCCTGTTTCGTTTTAGCGCAGAGGCCAGCCCAAGTTTCGCTACTCTCGAGTACCCGGAAAACGCCTAATTCCCGACATTCTTCCGGAAAAAGCGAGCGCGCGCATTTCGCATCTCGAGAATCTTCATGAGGCGGCTCAGCGCTCATTAGCCGACAATTGGCGAACGGCTCGGCGTATGCGAGCCGAATAAGAGCATTAAGAACTTACGGGAGGCTCGAGCCCGGCTGCAGAAGTTTGAGAGGCGACGTCGTACGGTGATGAACGACGCGTGTATCCCGAAGCAGCCGCGCGATCGGCGGGTATAACGAAGAATGCGAGGAAAACGTGTTTTGAGGTCATTGAATTTTCGTTCGAAAAGCCTCATCGAGTCGCTTGACGCGTGTCGCGACCCCTCAAGTGACGTCAAACCGCGAGACACATTCGCGTTCTCCTCTTCGTCTCCCGTTTTCCTTACATCTGTCGCGACCGACGAATTCGATTCCACCCGTTGACGCTTCGTTATTGGATTCTGTATTTTTGCCTCCGCGCTCGTCGCGTCTCACGAAGAACCCGCGAATCCACTTTGCCGGTTACAGCGTGGCAGGGTCCACGTCCTCTCCAGGACGCGTGACGTTTGCCAGCGAGGATCCCGGCCGCGATCGAGCCGCGGGAACGCTACGTGAGCGTCGGCCCCGGGCTATTTTTCCGCGTTTCCAGGCAGCCACCGTCGATGCGCAACGTCGGCCCGCGGCGCCCGGCGGAGTAACGAGGAGCAAACGCCAGACAACTGGAAAACACGTCGGGTGAGAAAAAAGAATTGCGAAGTCGGTGAACCACAATTTTTATTTTTTCAATTTCCTTTTTTTAATGATTTTTTTTTTTTAGGACTGACGTGACCTCCGAGAATCCATTTGAAAAATCCCACACGATCTAACGTCTCTTTCTCTCTGGATGGTTGGATCAAAATTGTTAGTGCGGGGGTTCGGTGATTCAACGTGGAATAAAGGCGTATAATTTGTTAAATGAAAATGACCACGATATATTGAAACGATTACAAAAATAACTTGAAATACAAAATATGTAAAAGAGAAAAGTGTCAACTCGTAGACAGAGTGTAGACTGAGCGAAGGGTCGGTTGAGTTGTAACCGCGACGCTGGTTCGTTAGGAACTGACTTTTCTTGAAGGAAAAATCCCGACGCTTCGCTCGTCGACTGAGACAAAACGAAAAGGGAGAAAGAGAAGGAAAGTTTACAAAATACTGGATGGAAAACGAGAGTAGAAGTAGGCTCTTTAGGCCGCCAGATGTGACTCACAATGAACAGCCTTGTCTCAGAGCGGAGACTCGGCTTGGGCCCTAAAGGCCCTTTTTTATTTAATAAAGATAAAAAAATATATATATATTTATTTTTTTATTTAAAAAGTTTGGTTTATTAAATAGAGACTTTACTGCAGAGAAAACCGTGAGGCGGTTGTTCGTTTTCGTAAACAGAAAATCTGAAGAAAGGAATGCTGAGAGAAAATCGAATGGCCGAGAAAAAATGTTGGGGACGTGAAAGTTCGAAAATAATAAAATTAATATTTGTTGTTTATCAGCAGCAAGAGCGTAGTGGAAACGCGGTCACCACATTAGTCAGCCCATCCAATCCGCGTGGATCGCGCGATCCGAGCGCCCAAATTGGTTGCATCAATTAATCAACTAATCTCATCATCTGAAGTTTCATTAATTTTTTCCCCAATCAGCTTCGATCGATCACAATTACCGTGATCAATGGACTCGAAAAAAAAACTACCAATGTTCGAAGCATCAGAACCCTTTTTTTCATTTAACTATATCAACGAGACGCTGAAGCTGAAACTTGTTTCAATCCCCACACCGCGGTCTACAGCCAGCGGTAATTATGTACACTCGAAATCCGGCTAAATCGAATATTACGCCGAGTTAGCAATTAGACGTCGTGCCTCGAATATTCCCGCGCGAGATTGTAGAGTTCACTCCTTCGCCCCGCACCCCTCCGAGTTGGCGCGAGTAATTCCTGCGCCCGGGTATTTCGAGCTGTGTGTGATCGTATTCCCCGGGAAATGCAATGTTCCTATTCCACCGGCGCTTTTCGGCGCACAAGTCCGCACCAGTTGCCATAATTTCCATGCACCGTGGTAATCCATATGTAATCGACACGGTCAGGTCGCGGCGAGCGGTTTGCCAAGTGCTTTAAGAGTGAGGGGGGGGGGGGGGGGAGGGCGGGTAGTGGGGATAACAGAACATGCAGTGTGGCGAGCTAAGCAAATTCAATTAGAGCCGAACAATGCCGCCTTACAACCTGTTGAGTCATGCGGAGGTGGAAGATATATTGGCGGAACGCTTTGACCTCTCTCTACGTATGCCTAACGTTATTTCAATACACAATTTACGAAGATCCGGAACGCCCGAGCGCCGCGGAGCAGACATAGTTATCGGGGGCTTCCCAGCAGCTGGCAGGTCACGAATCTTCGAATTAATTAAGCTGGATTTGCAATCCTGCGGTCGTGGCTTCCTCGAGGAATTGCTGAACACGTTATCGGCCCGCAAGCACACGTAACACAAGCCTGCGCTTTGGAATTGGTCACGAGGGGGCGAGAATTGACTGAAGGTGGAAATATTTTGGTGGCGCAATTTTTTTTTCGCGATTGGTGTGTGATTTATTTGACAGCACATGACTTATGATGGAGAGGAATTTGTGCCTTGATGAACATTAATTGGGACGTCTGATACGGATCGAATGTAGGTTTTTAATACGTCCATATTTAATAATTCTTTTCAATACGAATCGACAATTTTTGCGAGATTGTCATGGTTGAAAAATTTACGGCGGCGCGGATGAAGATTTTTACACAAGAAAATGGATCTCATTGTCAGTTTGTTACCACCTCATGGTAATTTGATGAACATTAATTGGGACGTCTGATAAGCTCGAATAGGTTTTTGCTGTCTTCAATATGAATCTACAATTTGTGTGAAATTGTCGTGGTTGAAAAATTTACGGTGGCGTGGATGAAGATTTTTACACAAAAAATATATCTCATTGTCAGTTTGTTGGATAATGAAAAATGTTATTTGCCACCCTGCGACCGGTGGTTCGTACGCCAAAATTCATTTTTACACACTGACGGACGTTGATAAATTAAAATATCGCAAAATACGTTCCGGTGTTTTGCAACAATTCGAAATTACTGACACGGCGATCTCTCGTTCATTAATACCAAAATTCGCGGTTTCAAGATAGCCGTGTGCGAAAAACTTCGCGCGCGTATTCGTTAAAAATTATTCCCGGTTTCGCCGCCGCCGAATCCTCGGCGGAATAGGCGGGATATATATATAAACGTGGGCGCGCATACGCTAGTCGAACGCGTCCGCCGCTGGAATATAAAACTTCATAAAGCTTAAAACAAAAATCCGCCAATAAATTACAGAAGGACACGGGAAGAGCACTCGAGGGTGCGCAACAGGAGGTCGATTTTTTTGCCTCCCTCGCCCACCGTGGTAGCGTTTTCGACGCACATTTTTTTTCATCACCGCCAACAACGCCAGCTTTACCGCCACAGCCAGCCGCAATTTAATTCACTGCTGACTAAAAAAAAAAAATTCCGCGCCACCTCTAGACACTTTTTTTTTCGTTTCATGCGGAGCAAAATTTATTTCCGATACACGCAAAAATCGGGGGGGCACAGGCGTCGAGGGTACGAGAAATACATATTTTTCCGACTCCCGCGGTTTTCGGTGTCGGGAAACAAATTTTTCGTAGGCTGCGTTTCATTGTCCCCGAAAAGTAGCGAATAATTATAATTAGAATAAGAATAATTACAAAATAATTAGCAAATTAGACTGATAAAGTCGTCCATTGTCGGGCAAACGTGTTTCGAGTCCATTGCAAAATCGAACCATATTCATCGGTAAATCGTAAACCCATGCGGAATTCGTAATACGGAGTCGCGCGGCGTTCCCCGCAAAATTGTATTAATCCGTTGCGAGGATCGACGAATTAATTCACCGCTAACGGAATTTAATTAATCCGACATTATCGAACCCGGTTTTATTTTCGTTACACACGCTAATAGCGAGGATGAGGGAAAATATTTGGCTGACTCGCGGCTTGAACTTTGCTTCATTGTTCCTAACACAACGAGTAATAAACGGTCTGACAAAGTCAGTACAAATTCGTGCCGCGCGTATCGATTCGAATGTGCAGTTATTTGTTTATTTACCAGACGAAATTCGTCGTATTGTATTACAAAACGCGGTATTTTTCGCGTCATTGAAATTGACAATGGATCGAGTCATCGTTGAATCCATCGGAAATTTAATTACCGCAAAATGATTAAACCTCGTTTTAAATCGGTGTATATTTTTTTTAATCCAGTAAAACAAACGCGAAACGGCCAAACAACGTGATACATCGCTCGGGTCGTTGGGCGAGCGTTTTACGCGCGCGCGAGTTACGGGGGGTAGAAAACGAGCTCGCACGTAAATTTATTCCCCCGGAATTCTTTTCGTGCATGTTGAGCTCGGTGACCCAGTCGCTTTCTCGTCGGGCCCGTGACTCGACGTCGTCGTCGTCGTCGCGAGTAAATATCCCTCCGCTTCTCTGTACGCAGTGAATTTCTGCCCCGAGGAGACCACGAGAGAGCTTCGCCCTCATCGTCGACGAACGAAAAATACGATGCTTTTTTACGTTGCCTTTAACTGCCTCGTGAAACGAAATCATTTTTTTTTTGTTTCCTGTGTCTCGCTGCCTTTGTCGGCTGTTGCAGTCGAATCGAAAGGGTCGAGTCCGAGATCAAACAGCGCGATTCACGAGTGACGAATTGTTTTGAATTTTTGAAAAACGCGAACGACCCGTTTGCACGTTAATTTCAGTCATCGCGTTCTCGTCGCTGTTTTCATCGCGTTCGTTGAACCATCTTGAGTTACGCGTACGGTAAACAAATATTTTTCATTCATTTTTATTTTTTATTTTTTTATTTATTTGCTTTCATGAAAAAGCTGTGATTCCATTTTTTATTTCTTCGAGTATTTCCTGAACGTAAATATTTGTCGAGCAGAAGTGACGTTTCGACTGTTTGGTAAAATTTTGTGAAGAGCTGGAAAAAAGAAATAAAAAAATGTGCAAGGTGAATGACCTTTAAAAAATAAAATTAGAGGAAACACAGAACTCACCAAGCACGAGCTGCAGGAGGGAACCGACGCTCCATATTTTCCACGTGGGTCCGATGACCGCCATCTCGCTCAAAACTTTCTTCGATCTCCTCCTAACGCACACACAATCTTCCCGGCGTCTGATTTTTTCTTTTTGCACAGAAAAATCGCGAAATTCCCGATGAAGCCTCGATATCTCACCAGGCTCCTCTGATCCGTTTCGATGTATCACCAAAACCAGCACATTCTCTTTTTCGTCAAAAAAACAATTTTCACTCAGCGACGATGCATCTCATCTGCGTTGCCACGTGATCCGCGCACTCGTCGATGGTCGAAAAAAATGTAGCCACGATCTGTCGGCGACAAAAAGTCGAATCTTTTTCAGTACATTTTCTTTCTCAGAAATTCGCACGTTTGTATTTTTTTATCGTTATTTTTCACTTTTTAGGACAGTCGGAAAATTGTCTCGACAACTTTCTTTATATTCCCTCGAGGTTCTGTTCTCGTGTTTAGCGATGACGATTAAACCACGCGAGGAAAAAATATTACGACACTTTGGCGCCAAACAGCTTTGAGCCTCGTGGCTGTAGTCATGGCAGTGCAATTAAAAATAAATAAAAAAATCAAAAATGGTCACTAAATAATTCAACGACAAATTGATTCAAACTGCACGTGAAAACAGATTCGTTCGTTTGACTTTTCACTAATCAGACAGTCGCAGTAACGACGCTGCTAACGCTGCATCTGGACGTCGCGAAAAATTATTTGTTTTACGTCTCGATAACGCGGTGTCCAATTACCACCGAAAAAGAAGTCACCAAAAAAATTACTAACAATCCGCGGCTGCGTAGCCCGAAATCGTATTATTCACGCTTCCCTCTCGCGAAGCCAACGTTTGTCGAAGAAAAATACTGCGACGAAAAAATCCGTAGCACACAAAAGTTTATTAAATCCGTGACAAATGCAGTTCGCGAAACTCGTCGCTCGCGTCCGGCTGGACGTTGCGAGTAAAAATTCCGCCGTCACTGGTCACGCTGGGTGAAGAAGGTAAAGAGAGAGAAAAAAAATAATTCAGTGGTCTCGGTCGTAAGCACGCGGAAAAACAGCACGATCGATGGATCGCGAACACGTAAATAAATTAGTGAAAAAAATATTCGCAGCGTCGATGAAAATCACCGTTTCGCACGACAATTACCTATTATCATAACGACTCGTTTTATTCCTCTTTCCACATAGAGTGCAAAAAATGATTAACGAGTATCTCGGCCGAGCCGTGATTTTTTTTTTCCTTTGGCACTGATCTCACTCAAACGCACGAAGAGACGCACGCGAGGAGATACGAGCCGCGTGATCCTCGTCAGCTGTCCTCTCCCTGTTGGAAATTTTCTTTCGACGAGGATTATCAGTCGGTTTCCGTGCGGAATCCGTTAAAGACGCACACTCGTCGCATTATTTTCTTTTTTAAATATATTTTTGCGAAATATATGGGTTTTTTTTTATTCTCGTTGAACGTGTCACGCTTTATCGAAATATTATTAGAGATGCAATTTTCTTTTCTTTTTTTTTTTAGTAACGGAAGCGCGCACGCTCGACCGCACTTTCGATTTGCATTATTATTCTCGTGATTATTGTGTCACGATTCGAGAATAAAGGCGTTTTTTTTTTTTCTTCAGCGTGCGTTCGGGAACGGGAACGACGAACGACAACAACGAGACGGCGAGGGTCCGCGTTCGCTCGAAGCTGCCACTCGGATAGTCGGCGGTTAAGTGCGAGCGTGGAGCATTTGCCGCGCGCGGTGCCACCCGGTGCATCGGCTGAAACGAGAGCGACCGCGAGAAGCCGAACAAGAGCCGTCGGGGGTGCAACGAGGACCGGACGCCTGCGAGACGCCGAGCGTCGCGCATGCCCTTCTGCCGCCACCAGAAACCCGCGGATTATATATATGTATTTTCTGTATATATATATATATTTATAATATATATATAGTGCGAGGCGCGAGCTGCTGGACAACTTTCGCCGCGCACGCGAATTTCGCGGGCTTTATTTTTCACTCGGCATCCTCGTCGCGTCCCGTCGATGTAAGTGCCACTCGTAATGCACACGAGATACACACGGCTCACTCGTCGTGTCTGATCTTCACTTACCCTCTCTACTTCGGCGCGAATATTTTTGCTTTCGGCTTTTTCGGATTTTTTTTTACCGGTGATGGACGGATTTTTATCAGCTAATTAACCCACATTGGTACACACATGTTTTTATGTTTTATGAGCTTATTCTATACATGTAGCAAGATGTTCTGTAATTTTTTGAAAAAATTTAAACCTGACGTATTGTTCGAAAAAAAAATATTTCTGTGTATTTTGCATAAAAACGAGGTATTGTTGTTTTCGAAAAATAAAAAAAATAAAAATGTATTCAAGTTCATTTCAATCTCAAACTTTTGTGTCCCAAAGATTTTTCTGTGCAATCCCATATTTTAAAGATACAAACGATTTTTGAAAAAAAAAGTCCATTTTCAACTAACTTAAAAAATGCGCGCCAGAAATTTTGAAAAAAATCCCATGTATTCTAAGGCGATTATGGAGTATGTTAAAATTACAAGTTTTTTCGGTGTTATGAACTTTTTGACCGTGCGAAACGGGATGGAATGCCTCATATATAAGATACTTGAAGCACATCGCGACGAATTTTGTGATGAGGAAATATATCAATTGCGCCGCAAAATCGTAACCAACGTAACGTTCATTGATAATTAACATTTTGTGTCAGTTTCCGCCATAACTCTATCAAAATTCTAATCAAACGCTGACTTATTATTAGCCTAACGCCAGCAAATCCCATGAAACGCGGATCGACCCAATGACGTCAAAGTCCCCCAACGCAACGAGATCCATACGGCTATTGTAATACATAATACATCCGCGACTAAAGTCAGAGCCTATTTTTTCCATTCAGTCTGCCGGAGTCGACAGATTGCCCCGTCCAGTCGCGCAGAACGGCGAGGCGGGCGGGGGGAGGGGTGGAGGGGGAGGACGGGGGGGTGGCAACCGAGATGGACATAGCAGTGCAGGTAGCATGAAAGCGAATTACGTGTACTTTATAGCCCCGACCGGCCACTATTTCTTAGCTCTTCGGGCTCGGGGAGTGAATTTCAATGCTCTAATACCGCGAAAACGACGTGTAAGGCGTATCGATCGAGATGGAAAGGCAACGCGGGGCGCCGTAACGGGGGGGGGGGGGACTCTAAACGCAACGCGATTCCCTCGCGCCGATACTTCACCGAGGCGCAGTTGCACGTGCCACGCGCGATGTGCATATTCGGGGCGTGTTGGCTGCGGATCGCAGCCACGTTGCACCGCGCGCGCCGTAATACCCGAGGCCCTCGCGGCTCTGAAAATTTACCGTACGACCGGGGAAGCCACCGACGTTCCGAGTCCCGCGCCCCGTCCGCACAGACCGTGGCTGAACCTACTTGCGCGGACGCTTAACGCGCGGGGCCAGTAGATATAGCCGCTAATACGCAGACCCTTCCACAAACGCGCGGCGTTATTTTCTCGGACATTTACGACGTAAACGATTCTCGGATGACAGCGCGGATGGAAGACGAATCGATAGCCCGCACGACAAAAGTTGAGCGCGGCGAATTCTGGGTAAGAGACAAAGTAACGGGCGCAAGTTGGTCGCGGGAGGCCGGGACGCGATGAGACTGGGGCACTTGAAGCTCGTTTGAAAAAAAAACTAGGGCTTCGATGTGGAATGGCTGCTTGATTCATGTCGATTTATTTTTTATTCAATTTATTATATCTATTTATTTTTTTATTAATTTTTTATATTTATTTATTTTTTATTCAATTAGTTATATTTATTTTTTATTCATTGCTTCCTCATAGAGGAAGCTTTGTTTTCGTGAAAATTTTTTTTTTCGAGATTTTCATGTTAACATACTTAGAATCACCTAAAACGTCGAGAAAAGTGGTCTAGAAAATATGTCTGTATGTGTGTATGTGTGTGTGTGTGTGTGTGTGTGTGTATGTATGTATGGTCCAGGCACCGAACATTCAATTGTTCATAACTCAGGAATGGCATGGTGGATCGAGCTAAAAATTGGCACGGAAGTAGAGTATTAAATCCTCTGTAATTCACATTTTTTTTTAAATTAAATATATCCATGTATACAAATTTTATCGAATTTTTAATTTTTCAAAAAAATGGCGTGAACGCTCTAACTTTCGTAAAAGTTCGACGACTCAGCTATATACTTCATCATAAATAAAGACACGTTCAATGTTGTTTGGTATTGAATTTCAGCGAAATCGGTAAAGCGGTTCCGGTTTTATAGAATTTTGAATTTTTCGAAAAAAATAAATTTTGCTCTATATCACGTCGAATCTCATCAACTGAACCAAAATATTAAACAGTCAAAAAATAACATACAGCGTTGCCACGTATAAAATTTGGTGACGATTGGTAAAGTCGTTCGGATTTTACGCTGTTATGCATTTTTGAAAAAATTAAGATTTTCGCTGTAACTTATAGAAAAGTTATTAAAGTAAGTCAAAACTTTGTATCTAATCAAAATTAGATGTAACGGTGTTTGTAACGGAGTTTTTTTGTTCAAATTTAAAAAAAAGTGCAAAGATTTGTTCAAATTAAAAAAAAGTTGCAAAGTAGAACTTTGCACACTGCTTCCTCATTAATTCCCCTTTTTCACAAAGCTTCCTCTATGAGGAAGCCAAAGTTAATAAATAAGCTTCTTCATAGAGGTGGCTTTGTGAAAAAGGGGAATTAATGAGGAAGCAGTGTGCAAAGTTCTACTTTGCAACTTTTTTTATATTTATTTATTTTTTATTCAATTAGTTATATTTATTTTTTATTCAATTTATTATATTTATTTATTTTTTATTCAATTTATCATATTTATTTATTTTTTATTCAATTTATTATATTTATTTATTTTTTATACAATTTTTTATATTTATTTATCTTTTATTCGATTTATTATATTTATTTATTTTTTATTCCATTTCTTATATTTATTTATTTTTTATTCTATTTATTATATTGATTTATGTCGATGCATAAATTTCGGTGCTGACATGAATCAAAGTGTCAGACTCACGTGGCAGACAAAATTCACGGTTTTTAGATTTTGCAAAACTTTGATAAATTCATCTGGTTCATTTCGCCCTCGGAAACAACTAGGTTTTGTTTCTCTTGCCGATCTAGGTTGATATTGATTCGTGTGTAAAAAAAAATCGGATACTCAGATCTGGACGAGACACTTGCGTTAATTTCATCGCTCCGTTAATACGTTCGTCGACATCGCGGCTAAGTGGAGTGGCTGTACAATATTTTTGTAACTACTAATCGCGTCTGGGTCGCAGGACCCGCTGGATGGAAATACGGTATATTAATGCAACGCTGCAGTGTCGTTTGGCGAGTGCGACGGGGACGTTTCTGAAACATAACACGGCGACTCGCACTCTCCGTGTATCAACTGTCCCAACGCGTTGTATATTTATATACATCTCTGTATCCCGCAATGCTTTTCTCTATCAATAATCCGTTGCTCCGGCTGCAAGCCCGAAGAATTGATGATGTAGCAGTCTCCGAAAGTCTTGATGCACTTGCGACTCCGTGCTCCGAGCTTCGTCGTCATTTATACATATCATCGAAGCAGCAATTCTGTCCCCGAACGTCAAATGGCGTTATACACGTGTCAGATTGTATCTACTATTTCGGGTTGGACGGAATAATGCAAGATGAATTCCCGACCCTCAAGACCCAACTGGATCATTGCACAACATTTCTTGACCTCACCTGCATCTTCGGATTAACCTGCAAGCCGTAGCTAAGACAGTCTAATTGACCCCAGGGGAGCTGAAATGCATAGGAAAAATTAATCAGTTAGGCTGTCAACGATCAAGCTGTCAGCGTTCGTGAACCAGTCGGCTGAGCCGACAAACGAATGAGCGACCAACTTGACGTTGCATCAACCGTTGATCAACTCGTCAATTAGTCAACCCAATCAATCTAGTGAATCCCACTGATTCGAGTCACCTAATCAATTGTTGACCCTGCACACATCGATCATCCAAATCTTCCAACATCATTTCATATCATTGATCCATGACAGGCCAGACGTCCCGGATGGGATCGGACCAGAAAACCCATGTTGTCCCAGGTCGGGCCGGAGGCACTGGTCACGCCAACCGCTCGACGTCGACATTAGCTCGTCGTCGTCGTCGTCGTCGGCGTCGTCGTCGTCGTCGTCGTCGTCGTCGTCGTCGTCTCCGCACGAGCCTGGCAAGGCGATATTTCAGCGTTCCTGGAAACAATGGTCGACCTTAGCAGCAGTCCGGCCCAGCGGCGACGGTGGCGGCGTCGGCGGCGTCGGCGTCGGCTCCCGGTGTCCGCCCGGCATCTAATGGGTTTCTTAACGTAGTGGGTGTCAGCGTTTCTGCCGTCGTCGTGCGACTCCCATTAATATGCCTACAAGCAGCGCCGACCCCACGAGCGTCGGCGGCGTCGTCCTCGTCGGTTACGTCGCTGCTGCGATCCGACGTGAAATACTGCCGCGTGCATTCCGACGTGACACTTCGGGTTTGTAGTTTGTACCGCGTGCATCGTATCCAACACAACCCGCAAACCCCTCCAACCCCCCCTTGTATCACTTCCACGGCGCTACCGAACATTTCCATATTACGTCCCCGCGTTGCGTATAGCGCAACATACGAAGACAAAGAGACGGTGAAAGTGAGGGAGACTTGTGGACAAATCTAATTGCGGACTTACTTATGGATTAGCATATGTCCGGATCCACATGCGGTCATAGCTTCAGTCGGGCTATAGATGCCTCAACCTGATACAGTTAGGATACGACACGCGGTGGTTATATCGGACGCTTTGGTGTTACGTGCTGTTGTCACGGTTTAGTGGATGCTATGAATATAGACAAGAATCGGGGTTGAGCCGCTTTTGTCGTCAATTTTTTGTTGGGTGACTTAGAACACGTGGCATGATTTTTCCAATGTAGCGAATATGGCTAGGCTGACAAAGTCTTCAATATTTTTTAGCGCCTGCAGTACAATAAGTTTGTTGCCTAACAAACTTGTAGCGTGCAGTCATTCGGAAAGTTATGATTTGTCGCGAATTTATCGTCAGTTGGGTATCAAAGTTTCAACGATCTAGCCACAACTTTGGAGAACGACTCAGATGTCCTACGTCGTTATGTTGGATGCATTCCACGAATCCAAGAATCGGAGTTGGGCCGTTTTTGTCGTCAATGTTTTATTGGATGACTTCGAAAACAAGACAGGATTTTTCGAATGTAGCCAATGTGACTAGGCTGACGAAAGGCGTCAATATTCCTCAGCCCCTGCAATACAATAATTTTGCTACCTAACAAACTTGTTGTATGTAGCCATTCAGAAAGTTATGATTTGTCGTGAATTTACCGTCAATTGGCTATCAAAGTTTCAACGATCTAGCCACGACTTTGTAGAACGACTCAGATGTCCTACGTCGTCATGGTGGATGCATTCCACGAATCCAAGAATCTGGGTTGAGCCGTTTTTGTCGTCAATTTTTTGTTGGCTAACTTCGAAAACAGGACAGGATGTTTTTAATGTAGCGAATGTGGCTACGCTGTCAAAAGGCGTCAATATTCCTTAGCCTCTGCAATACAATAATTTTGCTACCTAACAAACTTGTCGTATGTACCCATTCAGAAAGTTATGATTTGTGGCGAATTCACCGTCAGTTGACTATCAAAGTCTCAACGATCTAAGCACAACTTTGGCGAACGACTCAGATGTCCCACGTCGTCATGGTGGATGCATTCCACGAATCCAAACTGCTTGGCCATCCCAACGTAATTTATTGTGAATTTACCATCAGTTCAGTTGTTAAAATACACGTAATGATCCGGGCATAACTCCGCATGAACGGTACGCCAGACGTGCTAGACTGTATCACGGTGGATGTATTTCACGAAACCGCACTGCTTGGCCGTATGAACACCCGTGCAGTGTGTACGCGTTTGACGCGTTTCAAACGCTACCAAGCTCCTATATTCCCTTCCTCCCCCGTCTCGCGACGCCCCCTTTCGCTTTGATATCACGCTTAGTGAGTACTTTGGTTCGTGGTGTACACACGTAGCTTAAAATGTAATGTGCCTGGAATAGCACTGAGACGGAAGTGACTAGGACGTGGAAGGTTCCTCGACGCGAAGCGCGTCGAGACGGTTCGGCATAAGGGCTCGTCCACACCGGACCCGTATTCAATGATCAATACGGGTTGCGAGGCGCGTAGCCCTCGGTGATCCCGACACGCGACACGTTTGCCTCAGTCCGGTGTGAGGGCCACGTAATCCTACGTCGTGCGCGATCGCAGCGAGGGGAAAGGGAGGGGGAACGTGTGTGTGTGTGTGTGTGTGAGATGAAGGGCCAGGCGGCAGGGGGCGCTCGGCGCAGCGGATACGGAACCGGCAAAGGGCGGGAAGGTGAGTGGGACGTTTGAGCGCGAGACAAAGAGCGCGAAACCCGGGGCCGTAGACTCTGTCGCAGACTCCCGGGACACCCCGACACCCTTAGGCGCGACGCTTGCTTGCTTGTCGCCAGACCGTGGAAATTGTCTGGCATTGTGCTTGCAAATCAACCGGCACGCCGAATTTACATGAGATTTATGGCATTCCATTGGGTGGGCTGGGCTGGCGGAGGTGACGACCACGGACTGAAGGCGACCCCGGCGACTTGGAATCGGGATCGACGGGACCTTCGTTTTGATCACTCGGAATTGTCGGGTTGAAGCCACAAGAGCGGGGTGATTGTGAGGTGTTTTTTTTTCGCTCACAAAGTTGCAGTTTTGTTCGATGAATTAAAACAAAAATACACTTTGATGTTGAGGCTGGGCTGGGTTGGGTTGACGAAGGTGACGACCTTCGTTTTGATCATTCGGAATTGTCGGATTGAAGCCACAAGTGCGGGAATATTTTTCGGTGTCTTTGTTTCTTGTCGCATTTTCTCTCACAAGGATGCAGTTTTGTTCGGTGATTTAACACAAAAATGCACTTTGATGTTGAGGCTGGGCTGGGTTGGGTTGACGAAGGTGACGACCTTCGTTTTGATCATTCGGAATTGTCGGGTCGGAGCCACAAGTGCGGGACAATTTTTCGGTGTCTTTGTTCCTCGTCGCATTTTGCGCCCACAAAGTTGCAGCTTTGTTGAGGGGTTTTAAACAAAAATGCACTTTGGTCAGTCGTTCTATTGTTGGCGGACGACACAGGACCTTTGACTTCGACAGTTATTTCCCTTCATGCGGGCTGAGGGTGCGCCACAAACGCCATATAAGCATATGATATCCATCAAAGGACCCTCTCGAGTGCACTATGGAGGCTTTTGAGACGAGAGCACTGCTGGTACAATAGATAGGAGGCGCACAGTACCTGCAACCAGCTTAGATGTTCCTTGTATATGTCGTCATCGCCGGGCAGCCCATTGTATGATAAAGACTGTATTGATCCTGCGTTGTGCTATCTTCTCCTTTGCCTCTGACTTTGCTTTGTATTCGTTTGAAACTGTCGTTGAGCTGTCGTTGAAATGCCGCGTACAAAAATTGTATGTACAGTCATATATATTACAGGAGCTGTAATTGCATTTGTCGATTTTGTTAGTCTGTCGAAAAAAAAACAACGGATTAAAAAATAAAACTTATGAAGTATAAAAATGTTGAAACCAGCGTTTCGAGGGTGGAATACACAACATCGTAATTCGAGAATATGCGGTTATTAGAAGCCGCACATAAAAAATCGTACCCTGGAATATGATGCATATATGACTATTGGATCATAGAAATTTTATTCCCAACTAAAACCCGGAGGTTTGCGCGCGCTGAACCAAAACACGAGAGCGTTTTCATTGAATTGTAAGACAAACTGGATTTTATTAAGCCCCTCATACCGACAGTTGCAGTCCATCAATCGCGAAACCCGAGACGACCCGATAAAAATCTCTTTCACCCGGTTTATGGCTCATGCAAATTCGAAACTCGAAATGCGCGTTGACGAGCGACCAATGACGTCGCTCGGCGGGTATCGCGGACGGTGTTTTTGGCAGCCCGGCAGTGATTGGCTGCTCGTGAAGCTCTCGACCAATGAGAGACGTTGGCGGCAAAGAGGATTGGAAACGAGCCAGCGATTGGCCGTTTCGTCGAGTGCCAATAACTGAGCCGCGTTTTAGTCACGAGGATCGATGAAACTCTCGTAAGGCTGAGTGCACCGATCGCACATCAACCGCGCAAAGAACGACGACGAATGGCCCGCGCGTCGATAAAATTTTTATCCGCTCGCGTGCTCGGCCGATAAGCGCCGATTGTTTGTGGCCCTCGCGCTCCGCCTCGCTCGCTCTTATTTCTCGCATCCTGCGCCGCGCGCTCTCCGTTATTTCTCAGCCTCCAGTCGCGTAAAGGGCCTCGCGGCTCGAGCGTCCGTGAATCGAGATAGGCGGAAAGGGGTTGAGGCTGGCAGATCTCCGTTACGGCCGCGCTATGATGCCGCTCCAGTGTGGAATACATTGCTACTTCGTGTGATATCGATGTCATGCAAATGTCTATCTCACCATTGATTTCACGTTACGCCCGATTGTATCTTGGAATATAAACATTCTTCACGGAAATCCTCGGAGAGGCAGCCAACCCTAAATCTTTGACTCCTGTTATCTTAGGCTTTTGGACCAGAAACAAGCGACCTGGCACTTTTGTATTTTTACTTGGTTTTTTTCGCTGTTTTGCACGGACATTTTTTTTTTCATCCGCATCATGTTTTATTTTAAAATGCGGGGGTAAGGTGATTCAACGTGGAATAAAGGCGTACAATTTGTTAAATGAAAATGATCACGATATATTGAAACGATTACAAAAATAACTTGAAATACAAAACATATAAAAGAGAAAAGTGTCAACTTGTAGACAGAGTGTAGACTGAGCGAAGAGTCGGTGGAAGTGTAATAGCGACGCTGGTTCGTTAGGAACTGATTTTCCTTGAAGGAAAAATGCCGATTCTTCGCTCGTCGACAGAGACAAAATGAAAAGGGTGAGAGAGAAGGAAAGTTTACAAAATACTGGATGGAAAACGAGAGTACAAGTAGGCCCTTTAGGCCGCCAGATGTGACTCACAATGAACAGCCTTGTCTCAGAGCAGAGACTCGGTTTGGGCCCTAAAGACCCTTGACTTTATTGCAGAGAAAACTGTGAGGCGGTTGTTCGTTTTCGTAAACAGAAAATCTGAAGAAAGGAATGCTGAGAAGAAATCGAATGGTTGGGAAGAATGTTGAGGACGTGAAAGTCTGAAAATAATAAAATTAATATTTGTTGTTAATCAGCAGCAAGAGCGTAGTGGAGACGTGGTCACCACAAAAATATCGAATTTTTCTTGCAGAAAATGTGTCACACTTGGAGACTTTTGATTGACCAATCGTGACACGCTAAAATTAAAAAAAGCGAATATGTTGTATTTTTAATCGTCATATTTTTTCTGTTATTTTATGTTTTTTATGGGCTACAATTTTTCTCGCCTATTAACCACTTTCTCTTCCATAGCATCGACGCTTTTAGTGCAGAAAATGCGTCACACTTGGAGGCTTTTGATTGACCAATCGTGACACGCTAAAATCAGAAAAGGCGAATATGTTGTATTTTTAATCGTCATATTTTTTCTGTTATTTTATGTTTTTTATGGGCTACATTTTTTCTCGCCTATTAACCATTTTTTCTTCCATAGCATCGACGTTTTTAGTGGAGAAAATGCGTCACACTTGGAGGCTTTTGATTGACCAATCGTGACACGCTAAAATTAAAAAAGGCGAATATGTTGTATTTTTAATCATCATATTTTTTCTGTTATTTTATGTTTTTTATGGGCTACATTTTTTCTCGCCTATTAACCACTTTCTCTTCCGTAGCATCGACGTTTTTAGTGGAGAAAAGCGTCGCATTTGGAGACTTTCGTCGACACAATCGCGACACGCCGAGTTCCGCGAGAGGCGAGTATCTCGCCGAAGGACAGACGCACGTGGCTTTCAAATCAACGCAGATTAAAACGCCGACGGGAAGTGCAATTTTTTATCATCCGGAGCGTTCGGCGAGCAGATTAAAAAGGTCGGGACGCATCTCCTCGGCGCGCTCGCCCTTAGGAAAACAAATCTCCTCGAATTACAAACGAATAACAGCATCGAGAGACCTGCAAGGAGATTAAACCCAACCGAGCTCGCCGCCCTGCAGCGAACATACGCAAATGGAATTTTTAATTGCGATTCGATTTCGCTTTGGCCGTTTCCACGGCTGAGTCTTCGCGGATTGGACACCGGGGGATCTGGAGCCGACATATAGGTATATAGGAACGGGACATCGGCCTTCTGAAAGGGACGTCAGCCGTTCGCAAAACAACCGGGAATCCAGGAGTTTCAAGCGATGGTAAAAAAACACACGCAAAGTCACGAGAAAGGCGTCCCGCACCTTTCGCGATCGGCAAAGGGCTTCGCCGCCTCAATCGACAGCGGCCCCGAGATAACAAACCGTCGAGCGCAGACTTCAGCGGGTTTTCGCGTCGTTTGCAAATGTTTAATTGCAATCCGATATTTTCTTCGACGGGCGGCGCGTGGAAATGTAATTACGCTGCGATTTGATTTGAGTGTCCTTCGAAGGACGAGGCTTCGTAAGTGTTCCCGGAAAAAGCTTGAGTAAAAAGGATCTAATAAGCCAATCGTCGATGCCCTGCAATAACAAGAGGTCCCACTTTCCCGGACTCGCAAAGGGCTTCGCGTTATCGACTGCGCGACGGAGATAACAAACGTTCGAGTACCGATTTCAGGTTTCCGTTGTGATTGCAAATGCTCAAGTGCAACCCGATATTTTTCGCACAACGAGTTTTCTCAAGTATTGCCGGAAAATAGGAAAAAAAAATAATTTGGCGCGTTTCTGAAGGTGAAATAAAATGTATTATCTCGAAAAAAGGTGTAAAGAGATTAAAAAAGAACACCTGAGAATTTTGGTAAAAAATGGTAGAAACAGAAAAATCACGACAAAAACTAATTTCTTAAATAAAAAATGAATTTGTTAAATTGGTTCTTATGAATTGGATAAATTCATGAATTCCTTTGAGCGAGAAAAAAATTATGGAAATTGATGGAAAAAATGAAAGGAATAATAATTCTATCACGCGAATCACGGTAAACATTAATTTGTGAAATTAATTTCCATAAGTAAGATAAGCTCACAAATGCCTATGAGGGAGATAAAGTTTAGTTTCGTGTGATCCTTTCAGTAGAAAAAAAACGTGCACAGGGGTTGGAGACAAAAAGTAGGTTTTTACAGTCCAACGAAGTGAAAACCGATGAGTAGACGGTGTAAAAAAGGACGACGGAGCAATGAGACGCTACTGCGACGGTTGGCGCGCGCGGGGTGCAAAAAAAAAGCGGAGGCCGCACGACCAAGAAACCGGATAATGATCGTAACCGCGCGAATATACGACGACGAGATGGCAGACGTTCAGAAATAAAAGGGACCCGGGACCGATAATCGATATGACGAAGACGACAAATAAAAGAGAGGCTGAGACGCGGTGCAAGTTGGACGAAAAAAAAAAAAAAAAACGTTGAAGAGCATAATGAGAGGCGAACGCGAGCGTGAGGACGTCGGAGAACGCGGCCAGATTCCGCGATGCCATGGAACGGAGGAAGAAATTTGATTCTCGGGCCTTGAGCGCGCCAACAACCGCATCGAATAACCTGCGATATTTTCCCTATCATAAAGTAACGCGATCCGGTTCAGCGTTTTTGTCCTCCTGTCAATATTTTTGTCCCGCCGGTTTGTTTTTTGTCTCTCTCGTTGGTCTTTGTACGTCACGATTGGTGCTTCGTGTTCATGCTGCATTCATGTAAAATAAATATTGCTCTAATTGAAGAGCAGTGGACGCACCGCGATCGCTATTGAATTTCATGAATCCGGCATTCTCGGCGCCGACCGCACGCGTTCTCAGACTGCATACCGAAATTTCGCGAGAGACCCAAGACATTCTTCGCGAAGCTGTACTGCCCACTGATTTTGCCTATAGTGTATAATCAAAATGCTCGGTATTCCTGTGGAATACTTAGGATTAAGTGATTCTCGTCGGGAACAGCATTTTAACGTGTAATTGTAAGTTTATTGGGAGGACGAGCGCGAACTAATATTACGTATTAGGCGGAAAATAATTGAATATGTTTATAAAAAGATTTACATCTTGTTAGGCAAGGCTAAAAGCAATAAAAAATGTTTTCAAGAATTTTTGATTAAGAAGTTCTCAACATTTCTTTGTAAAAAATATTCTCAATAATTTTTTATTCTTGTTAACTTTAAGTTGACGGATCCGGATCTGTAGCCAATTTCACAGAGATATTCTCAAGAATATTCTATTAAGAATTTCTCACGAATTTTTAATTAAAACTAGGCTAATCACACGTGCTGGCGCGCGTGTCTGAAAAACTTGCTAAAATCGACCCGAATTTTTTTTCTTTTTAAAATATCGACTTTTAACCTATACCATCATTTTCAAGTCGCATATTCCACCCCCGAAAACACTGGTTATTAACCTTTTTTAATCGATTTTGAAAAAAATATTTTTTGGCGACAAAATTTTTTTTTTTTCTGGCAGAAATCGTAGATTCGGCTCCCGACCGAAAATCAGTATCAGTATCTTTAAATCGCTAAAATCGACCCCAATTTTTTTTCTTTTCAAAATATCGACTTTTAACCTATACCATCATTCTCAAGTGGCATATTCTACCCCCGAAAACACTGGTTATTAACGTTTTTTAATCGATTTTGAAAAAAATATTTTTTTGGCGACGAAAAAAATATTTTTTCTGTCAGAAATCTTAGATCCGGCTCCCGACCGAAAATCGCCAAATTCGACCCCAATTTTTTTTCTTTTCAAAATATCGACTTTTAACCTATACCATCATTCTCAAGCCGAAATTCAAGGCGAAATTTCTCAAGAATTTTTTATTAAAAACTTCTTAAGACTTTGTTTATAAAAAAGGCTCACAAGATTTTTTTCTCAAGCCCTCACGATTAAAAAAAAAATTTTAAGGTTCAGAAAAAAAAATGTCTCGTCACCCCAATAGAATATTCCAGCCCTGCCAATCAGAGCCTTCCAAACGGATCAATACCGCTAATGCGGTGATTGGATTGGCCGGCAATACATTAGACATTACTCGTTCTCGCTCGGCGAAAGGCATCGATTAATCAAAGCCGAGCGTAATAAGCGCAGGAAAATCGTACTCACATTCAGACGCCGCGGGAAGATCCGGGGCAAAGCCATCTGTTATAGTTAATTATTGTGGAAGCTTCCACGTCGGCCTCCGGCGGAATCGAGTGATGTGATAGTGACTGAAGACTCGAAATATCATAATGGACGTCCCGCGGGGGGCGAGGGTCCCAAAGAACACAGCGAGCAAAGTTTTCGCTATATCAGTAAATAGGAGGCTGTGCTATATTGGACAGGTCGGATATATACTTTACGTTCGGAGCACACCCGGAGCCACCCGTAGTGGCGACTCCGCCCGGAGAGGAGACTCGCCGCAATTACTTCCATTCATTAATTAATGAGGAAGGAAAACTGGACGCTGCGCCTCGGCGACGTCCTTCGGGGGCCGGCGGGCCAACGTTTTCTCACTCGGCTGCGCTTCGTACAATCAGCAAAATATCTTCCGCTCGGTTTCGACGGCCTTTTCGGTGGCCACACCGACCATGCAGGGAGCAGCGAACTCTCGGGCTGAGAGACAAAAGAAATGAAGAAGTAAGAGAGGAGAGAAAAAAAAACACACACAAATAAAGAAATAAAAAGAAACGAGGAAACGGAAATGAAATAGGGGCCAAGTGGAGAGTCCGGGAGTGGAGATACGTGGTAAATACAGGTGACGAGGAAGATGGAGAAATGGAGGAGTGGAGAATGGGGGGAAACGAGAGAGAGACAGTTTTCCCTCGTTGTCGGCCATCTGGGAGCCTCACTGCCGTCCCACGAGGGCTGGACCTGCTCGTTTAACCCACCGACTGCCCCCACTGCTCGCTCCTATCCTTCGGTTTCCTTCGACTCTACCGGCTGGACACCCGCACACTTTGTCCGGTGAATTTCTCCTCGCTATACTTTGAAATCCAGCCGGTATTATAGTCACACAGGGTATTTCATAGAGACATCATTTTTTTTTCTAGACAGTTTTTAATTTTTCACTTCGACACCAGGAACACATTTTGTAAGAGTTTTGCAGTCGCAAAGTATTAAAATGATTTTTTTCTAAGGGGAAAGTTCGCGGGGATCCGGGGAGAACTTCAGATGCAATTTTATCATTTATTTTCCGGTCCCTTCGAAGCGCCTGCGGTGGAAATTCTGTGATAAGAAATTACGTATTTTCACTTTGATATCGGGTACGAAGTACCCGAAGTTTGCAAGAAGTTTGCAGTCCCAAAGTATTGATAGGATTTTTTTTTAAGGGGGAAACTTCGTTTGAGTTCCGAGTCGAAGAACAAATGTGATTTTTTTTATTTCTCATGCCTTCTAAGTATCCGCGGTGGAAATTCCGTGATAAGAAGTGTGAAATATTTTGTTTCAATATCGAAAGAGACTTTTTTGTTATTTTGATTGGACTTATGATTTTTTTTCCAAGGCGCACGTGACCTACAAAAAAATTCAGTGTAGACGGAAAAGTCGTCGACACTCGGAGCTCGCATTACACCAAAGTTGCATTAACCTTGCTGAATCTTTCTTTTGCCCGCTTTTTACACGCTAACGAGGGTTGAATATTTTAACCGTAAAATGGAAAGTAAATTTGGCCTGAAATAAGAACACTCGAAGTCTGCACGACCGATAATAACGGGGGGGACGTCGAGCACGTGCTCGGACGACGAATTACCGCGAGCGGCAAGAGCGAGCTAGTACGTTCGACCTTGGATTTTACGAGTTCGTGGGCTAACAGAGAAGAAGTGGAATAATGAGGGAGCAGTCGAAGATGGGAACGAGGGGGCTAGTACGAGAAAAAAGTGAAACGTCTGCGATGGCGAAGAATCGAGAGAGAGAGAAAGAGAGAAGAAAACGCCGGCTGGAAGCCTATATAGCGTGTCGATAAGTGGATTCATTCCGCTTGCTCAACCCATCGGGAATCGCGGTGCGCGTGTTTTACAATCGACGTGGTCACCGCAACTAAGTCATGGAATTACCAAGTTCGAAACAAAGACCAACAGAAAATCAATGACACTTAAATACAGTAACGAATATAACTACATTGAAGGCAAAAACGTATCGTAAGTAAATAGTAAATAAACAGTAAATAACTGTGTAAAATACATTTCCCCGATAAAATATATTTGAATATACTGCAACAATTAATGAATAATGAAATTGAAAAATAAATGAAATTTAGTTGTCTTCGATGAAAAATAAATGTCATTTATTTAAAAATAATCATAACAATTTCATTTATTTATTTCATTTATTTAAAACTAAATTTCATTTATTTAAAAATAAATTTCATATATTTAAAAATAAATTTCATTTATTTAAAAATAAATTTCATTTATTTAAAAATAAATTTCATTTATTTAAAAATAAATTTCATTTATTTAAAAATAAATTTCATTTATTTAAAAATAAATTTCATTTATTTAAAAATAAATTTCATTTATTTAAAAATAAATTTCATTTATTTAAAAATAAATTTCATTTATTTAAAAATAAATTTCATTTATTTAAAAATAAATTTCATTTATTTAAAAATAAATTTCATGTATTTTTCATCGAAGATATAATCTACATTTTTTTCTTACCTCCGAATCGGTTTGTCTCTCGTTAACTTGTTAACGAGAAGCTACAATATTCATGTCTTTAGTCGAATAAATAACAGACATTCCTTTTTTTACGGTGAAGCGCGGTGAAAAAAATTTATCGGATCGCGTGCAGCCACCGACTTGGAAATAAGACGCAGGAATAAAATACAACCCTGGTATCGCCGGGTGAAATGCGAAGGGGGTGAGTCGAAGCGAGGCAGGTGCCATCCCTCGGGCTACCTGCGCTTCGCAGCCTAATCGGCGCCCTTCCAAAACGGGACCCGTGTGTCCTTTGCGCTCGCAAAGTGCGCCAATCGCACCGCGCCGGACGTCACGCCAATGATCGTTTCAGGACCTGTGCAGCTGCCTCTGGCTCCGCCTGAGAGACACGACTGCGTCTATTACCGGAGCAGAACGCACCGAAACCGGTGGTTACAACCCGGTTACTCGGGTTTTCGGGGGAAGGGAACAAAAACTGCTGGAAATTCGGGCTCGAAATTCACGAAACTATATCGATGCTCACTCCAAAACGCTATTTAATGAAAGGAAGAACAAAACTACACGATTGCGTCGAAATTATTGAACTTTTTTGTATCGTTTTTAACTACATTTTTGTCGAATTATTATTGTTATTATTTTCTAAGCTACATTTTTGTTACTTTACACTCTAACAAAAACGTTGGAAAATACTTAAAATAAATTTCTACTAGGACGTTTGTGGATATATTTTTTAATGTCGGAAAAGACTTAAAATAAAACGTTATTATTATTTTCTAAGCTACATTTTTGTTACTTTACATTCTAAAATAAACGTCGGAAAAGACTTAAAATAAAATTCTACTAGGACGTTATATTTTTTAATCACTGAAAAATATTAGCTTAAAATATTAAATATTTTATTTTATTTGAATAATATTTTATTAGAAAAATATTAATTCAAATAAAATAAAAAAATATTAGCAACCACTGAACATATTCGTATTTATCGATGTTTCAGGTGAAATTCAGTATCGAGTATCAACGTAACGCCAGGCCCTCCGTGCACATGTAACGTGTAACGATTTGACACCCACGTCGTTAGTAACACCGGCGCCTGTTATTCGCGGTCGCGCGCGGTGTGTTATTCCCGCCTATAACATTAATGGAATGACGCGGAGAAACCAGCCGGCTAAACCCACGTTGCGCGTCGCTCACCGCGGCGCAGCCATAGCGACATCCCGGTTACCAGCGCATTCCGCACTATCCGGATGTTTCGGCTGCGGAATCGCGCTGTTCGCAGCGCAGCAACAGAAGCTTAAAACAGGGTTGACACGGGGCGATTTCGTTCCAAACGCGCCTTGCAATCGGTGGCTCGACTCGCCCGTCGATATAACGCAACACACACCATGTGAGCGGAATAAAATTCGCCTTTCCAACGCGTTGCAACCGGTTACAACGGGCTAGACAGCCGCTCGGTGCTTCCAGCATGGAGGACGTTTCCAGCATTGCGAGAAGTCAGAGCGGAAAGGGGAAAACCGACGGTATCGGCGCTTTGTGCTGACATAAGTGAGAGAAGACAGAATCGCTAAAAGCGAAACGCAGGTGGATATATAGACGAGGTGCATAAAGCGGAAGAGGAGACACAGGGAACCAGAGAGAGAGAGAGAGAGAGAGAGAGAGAGAAACGTGAATTCGGTGCACCAGGATGGAGACCGTATTACATACTCTCGTTCTCCACCTCCGACGTTTCGGCCGCCACGACTCGGCTCTTCGCTCTTTGTTGTTCGCCTTGTGTCCTTTGTTTCGTCGGTCGGTATAATGTTTTTGACTGTTGTGTCAGTGCGGCAGAGAGCCCGGCGCGAGAGCCACCGTTACACGTTTTTCCGCCTCTGCCGTCGTTTCAACTGGCACTGATACCGATACTCGTGGCGCGCCTTCCAGCTTCCGTGTCTCGCTGTCGGGCTAAAACCCCGCGCCGACTAAAAACGCGCGCACAAAGAGCAGGCGCAACGACGTTCGTTGATATCGCCCGTCGCGACGCGATATCACACGCGGGGGGTTCGTTCGAGCTGGCTCTGCGTGGAGGCCCAGAGAGATTGAGCGAGCCGGGGGTTTTCACGACGAGACCTGGAGTGTCAGACGAGGTGTTGGAATGCGTGTGAAGAGCTTCGTACCGAGTGGAACTCGTGCGGGGACGTGTGGAGAGCCAGATAACCCCGGAGCAAACCTGTCCGGACCACTTTGAACAAAATTTGACTTTGTCATAGGGGTCGCAGGGTTGGAACAGCTTGAAACAGACCGGGAGCTGAGAGTCGTTGTTTGAACATAACGTGAAGCCCCTTCCGGTCTATCGAATGAATTGGTGAAAACGTGTTAACCAGCAGTCATATTGAAAAGTGCAGTCGTTATTTTTACCTGGATTGCATTTTTCGTCCAGCACAAAGAGACGTAATGACATTCGTTGGTATTACGTTGGTTCAAACTGGATTCAAACTGCAAACTTTGCATTCAAACTGGCTCTGCGGTGTAGTAGTGATTGAGCGAACCGGATGTTTTTACCATGAGACCTGGAGTGTCAGACGAGACGTTGGAATGAGTGTGAAAAACTTCGTGACGCAGAGTGGAATTCGTGCGGGGGACGCGTGAAGAGCCCACGTAACCCTGGCGCAAACCTGTCCGGAACACTTCGAACAAAATGTGACTTTGTCATAGGGTTGAAGCAGCTTGAAACGGACCAGGCGCTGAGTCGGAATAAGGCATACCTTATCAGGTATGCCTTAGATTCGCCAGATCTAGTCTTCAACAAGGAATACCTTATCCAGGTTTGCCTTACGTTTTCTTGAACTGGCTCTAAATAAAGCATACCTTATCAGGTCCATCTTAGATTCGCCAGATCTGGTTCTCAATCAAGAATACCTTATTAGGTCCATCTTACATATGCCAGGTCTGGTCCTTATAATGTACACCTTGTCAGGCCAACCTTCCCATCATGCCCGATCTGATCCTTAAAGGTAAACCTTATCAGGTCAATCTTATGTACGCCAGATCAAGCTCATATGTGACGTCAGGGCTGCCACACCAGATATCTAGTCGGCTATCGTTCGAATAACGTGAACGATTCTCCTCTTCTGGTCTATCGTCTGAATTGATCACGACATATCAACCAGCATGGGGGAAGTTGTGTCATACTTTGTATTTCCATTCCCGTTTTTGTCAGGCCCAGTTGGAAAAAGTTCGCCTCGCTCGCACAAAACAATTCGAGCACGGAGTCACAGTGTCTGGGAGGGGGGGGGGGGGGGGTGGAGTATCGATGCCGATACATTCGTTATATTTCCTGTAATAGCCCCGGGCGTCAGTACCAAGAATGATGGAAACGCCAAATATTTGTTGACCCCCGGGTCGGACACGCATTTGTCGCACTCGTCGTCGTCGGTTGGACATACAGAACGCAACGGGCAAACAACACGGCAATATTTTTGTCAGGGCTTGATGCTTCCACGCTCTGCAGTCTCCGCACCTGCTGCGAGATTATTAAAAAGGACATTCGAAAAATGCGCGCTCGATAACAAGGGACGCGCGCGACCGAGGCAGCCGGGACGGCCGGGTCTTCGAGGAATTTCGTCCCCCCCCCCCCCCCCCCCCCCTGGAGGCTGCAAATAATCCACCGGGGATCCCCATCGCTGCGCTGATTCTGACAAACGGAAATTCCAATGCGATATTCGCCTGATGCACGCGGAGGGTCATAAAAAAGTTTGCGCTTCGAAACGGCGTTCCGGATGGATTCTCATGCGATCCGACGTACAGGACCTTCTTTTTTTTTAAATGGACATCGCAATCCTTACGCGAGCGGACACGCGTTATTAGGTGAACCAGCGCGCGCACAGCGAATTCTTCTTCGCTTTATTACGAGCTTTTTTGCCAGCTTGTTTTTCACTGAAAAAATATGGTTCATGCTTATTTTGCAATATGGTTTGCGCAGTGTGGAAATATCAGAAATACGCGCAGCGCTCTCGTGAATTTTTAAGGTCCGGCGGAATTCTGGAGATGTGGAATTCAATCAGAGTTTCAAAAAATTCTATTCCATGCGCGGGGATTCCACAAAGGAAATTGGCTAGTAATACCAATAATTGGAAACCTTCAAAAGCAACTGGTGTAAATTTTCATTGCTTCGAATTCAATGGGAACTTTGCAGGCCATCGTCTGGAAATAACTAGAAATTTCCTGAGACCCGTGAGGGATAAAAAAATACCAGACCCCACACTTTAAATTTTTCTATTTTTTTTTCAGTTTCCACATTTTTTCGTCTCTCGCTCCCCGTCCCGCTGGCCGACGGCTCGCGCGTCATTAGCCAAGAGAATCGAGCTGCCAGCGTCAGCCTCATAATGGAAAGGCCTCCTCTGTGGTGTCCCCGTTGGCTCCCGGCCACAGGTCCCGCCGCAGCCTCTCTTCCACGTGGTGGCCGCAGCCTTGCGGGCGCATCCAAACCGACAAACCCCCCCGATTTAAGGGCCCCGCGTTTTCTTCCCTC
This sequence comes from Pimpla rufipes, assembly GCA_963932165.1. Lineage (NCBI taxonomy): Eukaryota > Metazoa > Arthropoda > Insecta > Hymenoptera > Ichneumonidae > Pimpla > Pimpla rufipes. The sequence continues at coordinate 19,537,733 of OZ010632.1, forward strand.
GTCCCACAACGCGCGACCCAAGTGCTAAATGCCTCGGCCGTCCCACTCGACGATTGATCGCCACGTGTGGGACGCTAAATATATTCGCCCTCGGCAGGATGAAATTGTCTAACCCGCCGACCTTAACGTGTCCCCTCATTGTCGCCTCTCTTCGTCAGCCCAATCGTCGGCCTCGTCTTTCCCTCAGCGTTTTCTTCACAGTCAGCCAAAATCCCGGCAAAGCCGCATCGGATGTCTAATTAACACAACGTGTTGCCGAAATTTCCCGCAGCCCTCGCAACGTTCCGCACCCCCCCAAACGGACTGGCGCGCATTTGTAACGCCGGATACGACGCGATCGCTCCTGCCGCGCCTTCTGGGGTGGCGGCTTCCTGGGTGGCTCAGGGTACAACAAACTTCAGCTGTCGTCGCCGCGGAGAAATTTCCTCGAAAGCCAAAAGCGCGCGCGATTCGTTATACACGTTTCAACATCGCGCGGCAAATTGGGGTGAGACGAGTGCGCTTTATTTCGCCGTTTCGCAATCAACAAGCGGGAGGGCACCGAGTATGCCGCACGGGGCGAGTATGCGAACCGAGTTGCAGGAGGGGGTGGACTGGGGGGAGGGGGGCTCGATAGACCCGCTCGTTGTTCGACGCTCGCACCCTGCTGTATACTATATACGTGGTTGCCAGGCTCTCGAAAGCTCCGCGTTGTACTACAGGCACGCGCCGACCCTGCCTATGGGTATTGCCGGCGCGCTGAATCCACCGTGTGTGGCCCCCGCAACGTGCGAGGCGTCCTGCTGCCGCGCACCGCTCGGAGACCCGATAAGATATGAGACGTCTCTGGAATTTAATTATTGACCAGGGCGGAACACAAGCTCTGTGCCCTGTACCCTTCTCTCTCTCCCCCTCGTCCCTTGCTTCTCCTTCATCGTCTCACTCCAGCACTGGCAGCCTGGCATCCTGTCAGCGCAGCCGATCAATTGAACGACGTGTTCGCAGGTCCTTCCAGGGTGATCTATGCCATCGACGCTTTCATACGCGTCGTGCGGTTCACTTCTTGGCGATAGCCGGAGGTCTCCATTTTGCTGTGAAGATAAACCGCAAGTTTGTTGGAGGAATATGCTTTGATTTTCTGGGATGTGATGTGTAGTGTGGTGTAGACGTCTTTGGATGCAACGCTTTCCACTCTTGAGACGATCCGACTGAAGAGCCTGGCAGTCTGACATCCTGTCAGCAAAGCAGATCAATTGAACGACGTGTTCGCAGGTCCTTCCAGGGAGATCTATGCCATCGACGCTTTCATACGCGTCGTGCGGTTCAATTCTTGGCGATAGCCGGAGGTATCCATTTTGCTGTGAAGATAAACCGCAAGTTTGTTGGAGGAAAATGCTTTGATTTGCTGGGATGTGATGTGCAGTATGGTGTAGACGTCTTTGGATGCAACGCTTTCCAGTCTTGAGACGATCCGACTGAAGATCCTGGTAGGCTGGCATCCTGTCAGCGCAGCTGATCAATCGAACGATATGTTCATACCATTACAACACCAAAGGGTCCATTTGTGAGAATTTAGTACACTAAAGTCCACTGCCTGAGTTTCCATTTTCAGGCTTATGATGTCCAAAAAAGCATTCGTTGTTGAGTGCTAATCTTAGCATTGCGCCTGCAAAACTTACACCGCCCATTCAAAGGCGTATTTTTAGAATCCTACATGAGACCTACACATGACTTCCATACGGTGTTATCAGGGCATAGGTCCTTCCAGGAAAATCTAGGTCATCGACGTTTCGATACGCATGGTGCATCGACGTTTTCATACGCATAGTTCACTTCTTGCCGATAACCTGCAGTATCCGTTTTGCTATGAAGATAAAACTCAAGTTTGTTCGAGGAAAATACTTTGATCCTCTGGGCTGTGACATGTAGAGCGGTCTCTGGAAGCAACGCCTCCCACGCTTCAGTCGATCCGACTGAAGAGCGTCACAGAGTTTATTCCTGTGCATCCCTGCAATGTTTATTTGTCATTATAACCGTGGGAAGATCGTTGTGAACCCTTCAGTTTGCTCCGGGATAATATTTTGATTTCGCGAGCTGACGCCTACACAACGCCGGTTGGTTTGCAATCCGGTACCACCGGATGATACCATTGGATGCAACGTTTCCTTTAATCTCGCTCTCTCTTCAAGCTCCTGTACCCACATGATTTGCGCTTCCATACCCATCATACAGTTCACTTCCGTGCATCCATGCAGTGTTTATTCGCCATCGCGAACGTGGGACGATCATTCGGACCCCGGTTATCCTTCAATACGTTCCTGGAAAATACATCACGATTCGGTGGGCTGACCAAATCCGACGCCTACGCAATGCGAGTTGTGTAGGCGTCGGATGCAATTTTTCCCACTCGTCGCTTTCTCCACAAAAACATCTGCGCTCGAAACTCTTTCCCGGAAGACCCAGACAAGTCTCTTGCACGCGCTTATCGTACACTTCACTTCACTTCCTGGCTTCACTCCCCTTGCGCCATCCGTTTAACCCCGTCGCGAGCGTGGGACGGCGTTTCCTATCGGAGTTGCCCTTTTAATTGACTCAAGGAACAATATTATGTCGGGCTGTTTACCCACAGCGCGTAGGTGTCCTCGTGCGGTAGGCGCGAGTCGTGGGTAGCGATCGGGTCAACCCTTCCTCGTTCGATGAATTTCCCGGCACTCCGGAGAGCCACAGTTGCTCGCCTGGCTGTCCTGGCGCGCTCACCGTCTCCTCTCAGACCGCCGCTCCTTCTGTCTTTGACGCTTTGACGCGGTCCCGCCGTGGGAGTATTGAATTTGCATGTTATTCTGCAGGGTTTGCGCGTCGCGATACCATCCCCTGATAACACCGGATGGACGTCAAGGTGTAGGTCTCATGTAGGAATCAAAAGTACACTTTTGAATGGGCGGTCTAACTTTTGCAGGCGTAATAAGGTAAAGGTACCGGTTTTACCGGTTTCGGCCATTTTCACTATATTTTTATTTGAAATTACTGTTTTCTGTATTTCTATGTTGATACTTCGAAAGTATCCATATAAATTAACAAGTTTATCGATACAATTTTATTTCATTTTAATAATACCAATAATTCTGTGCTTTCAAACTCGGTGACCGAAACTAAGCCAAAGGTGGCCGAAACCGGTACCTTTACCTTACTAAGATTAGGACCCAACAACGAATGCTTCTTTGAACATCATACGCCTAAAAATGGAAACCTAGTTAGTGGACTTTAATGTACTAAATGCTCACAAATGAACCCTTTGGTGTTGTCAGGGATCGATACGCTCTAGGGGGACTTGGCTCCTCCATAATGGTTTCAATGGCGAACTGCGAGGCGACCAGAGAACGAGACTCCTGAAATTCGGACCATTCTATCGTTTAGTTTATCCTGTTCTGGATTGCCGTTCTCATTGAAATGTCGTGTGGATCCCTTTCGGATCCCCAGGCGAACTGCGAGGCGACCAGAGAATGAGACTCCTGAAATTCGGACCATTCTATCGTTTAGTTTGTCCTGTTCTGGATTGCCGTTCTCATTGAAATGTCGTGTGGATCCCTTTCGGATCCCCAGGCCGGGTTGTTTCGGACTCGTTCGAGCTGCTTCCAGGACTCAGGATGATTGCGAGCGATGTAATATGCGATGTGGTGAGCTGCTTGGCCACGGGGTGAGATGTCCATTTGCAGAGGTATCGGTTGGTTTATGTCACATTCCAACGCAACTATGTACACTACGCCGGATCGTCGTTGCGTTGACGTCGTCAATACCTACCCCGTTTGATTGCGGTGTGACACTGTCGAATCCGCTTTTGAGGGTAATACGCGGCGATGATCATGTATCGTGGGCTCTGCGATCCTATCTGGGGGATCCGTTTGCCAGTTGCTGGGTTATCGAGAGCCTCTTGATAGGATCGTAGGATCATTGGTGCCTGTGCTGATCAGGTCTGATAACATTCATCGTCTTGCGTAAATGTCCGAAAGTAGCGGTGGTGACAAATGTGACAAGGTGCGTCGATACGGTTGCTGAAGGGTAATGACGCCCTTGTGCGATTGAATTTCCATAGTGATGACATCATAGCATGAAACTCCTGTCTCTGTTGATTTCCTGCGTTTCCAATCAGCCACCTGAATCAGCGGCTGCTAGCTCTGAACCTAGCGGAGTATCCAGACATCATTTAGCGGACATGTTTAGGATTTATTCAATCGGATCGTCCACCTCGAACCAACGTTGGATTAAGATCAGCCGTGTTATCTAACATTGGCGATAGCCTCTCGGCTCGTTGACTCGCGGGGTTATCGACGAAATTGGAAGAAGCGGCTTGTGACGAGAAGACCAAAAGGGGTCGTTCAATTTCAATTCCGAGATGTCTTCTCGTAATTCGATTATATCGATTCGGCCGCGATCGGCTTGATTCACGGCGAGCTCCTCGTGCCGGTCGAATGCGCGCCAGGAGTTCAAGATACAGAGAGAAGAGAAAGGGGCGACGACGACGACGACGATCGACGGACGTGAAACCCGCGAGTCAGCCACCGTGACGCACATTGAGAGCGAGCGGGGCTCTCGGGTAGGCCGAACCGCTTACATCGTCCATTGACCACGCTGAATAGGCTCGCCGGAGCCATCGAAAAACCTCGGGGCGCCTTGAAGTTTCGACTCACCTGCAGTTTACGAATACCACTTTGACAGCCTTTTGGCGCATGACGACTGTCAAGTCGCGAGGCCGTCGGCCAAGTGGCTGCACCTGGATTGCATAAATCTTCGGTGCAATTTTTCTGCAAAAAATAAATGGAGATTCTGTTGGAAAAATCCTCGTACACGGCAGACAAATTATTGGATTTTTACGTTCAGCAATTTTCGACGTAGCTGTAATAAAATTAAAAAACCCTAATATAAAAAATAATCCCACCCACTAAATAAAAGGTTCACAAATCTACTAGTCTGTATTATTGGGTCACTAGAATAAAATAAATAAATAAATAAATAAATAAATAAATAAATAAATAAATAAATAAATAAATAAATAAATAAATAAATAAATAAATAAATAAATAAATAAATAAATAAATAAATAAATAAATAAATAAATAAATAAATAAATAAATAAATAAATAAATAAATAAATAAATAAATAAATAAATAAATAAATAAATAAATAAATAAATAAATAAATAAATAAATAAATAAATAAATAAATAAATAAATAAATAAATAAATAAATAAATAAATAAATAAATAAATAAATAAATAAATAAATAAATAAATCCGGTTACTGACTCGGCCGTTCGTCTTACGTTTGTTTCATGTACTCGTTTCCAAGTGGCTGTAACCCTTCAGAAGTGATTTCCCTGCATTTCTCGCTAACGAATAACGCGACGAAGGTTTTCTTGTGACAAAAGTGCAAAACGTGTTGCGCGATATTCACGCGAACGTGGGTTACGTCTCCTGCACGCGGCCAAAGGTTACGTACCCGGGGGCAGCGTGCTCGATGAACCCGCAACGGGGCCTCACCTCGCGCATCTACACACATCGCCCCCTACAGGCAGGAGGACCGGTTTCACGAAGCGCATAGCCGGAGCGAGCTCGTGCCTGGCCTTCTGCTTCCAGGGAACGATGAAAGAGCCACACGAGGAAGACGCGCGCGCCACGATGCCGCGGAGGGAGAGTCAACGTGCTCCACGACCTTTCTTACTCCCGGAGCCACCGCTGCATCGACACAGCAAATTTATTTATGGCGCCGCGCTAACGTGCCGACCGCTGAAGTCACTCAGGCGCGCGCGGCTGCTGCTCAACGGGAGGAAAAATGGCAACGAAAAAGTGGACGTGGAAAAATGGAAAAAAATATTTGTCTAGGAAAATATCCGCACGAAATTCCCTCGCGTCTCTCTTGTTTACCTTTCGCGCTGGTGAAGCCAAACTTTTTCAAAAAATGGTTGAACATTTGAGGTTAGTTTGACCCCAACTAACGGGGAATTTTCATTGGTAGATCAACCTTCATTTTTTTTTTGGTTGTAAAAAAGATTCAATTTTTCATCGTCAAAGCGACGAGGCTAAAAAAACGTAGTGAACGATGTGGATGCTGCTCAACGGGAGGAAAAATGGTAAGGAAAAAGTAGAGGAATGAATGAAGCAAAAAAAAAAATTACCTAAGAAAATATCTGCACAAAATTCCCTCGCGTCCCCCATGAAAAATGTTTGCTTCTCTTCTGATGAATCCAAACTCAAGTGTTTAAAAAAATGGTTCAACATTGGTGGTTATTTTACCCTCAACTACCAGGAACTTTTTTTGACACATCAACCTTCATTTTCTTCTGTTACAAAATCAATTCAATTTTTCACAATCAAAGTGAAGAGGCTCAAGAAAAATGTAGCTGTCAATCGGGATATCGCTAATGCCAAAAACCAGCGGAGCTCTTTCACACAGCGAGGACCTTGAGGAGTCACTCGCGGCAGAAATAATAAAACCGCCGGGACAGGAACAAATGCCTCGCATAATGCGGCCCGGCATGAATAAACGATATCCGCGGTTTATCGATCGGCCGCTCCGCGAGAATATTGAAAAGTCGGATAAAAGCCGAGAGAGATGCCGACGACTGAGAATCCATAAACCCGTCCTCCTCATAGTCGTCGATTTGTTCCCATTAGAAAAGACGCCACTATCTCGGGTGTCGTCGCGGCGAAGGAACGCGACGCGCGTTTCCGTTGTTCGGCCCGCGAGCCGCGCTCGTCGATCGTCGAGAAACGATCGTCGGAAATTCCGCCTCGCGGTCGTGCGGCCACCGCGCGGTACAAAAGGGCAAATCGTTTATTCGGATCGTACAGCAGAAAACGAGGAATCACACGATCGCCTTCCGGTTACCACGTGGGGCTCTCCCCCCTCGGCGCACGATCGCCGCCGCCGCGATGCAACGCGACCGATATAGATGGCGCTTTTGCTCTTGTTACCGCCACTGCTATCTCTCGTCCCGCGTGCACGATCGAGCCGCGGATTTCGCACGACGATATTGCCCACGACTGGGTCTATGAATTATTCAGTAATTTTGTCGGAACAAAACCGCCCTAGCGATCTCTTTTTCTTTTTTTTTTTTTTTTTTTTTGCACAATACACTATAGCGTTAGCGTGGGCCCTCGTCACTCGTCGACTTTGTACCAAGCTCGGGCAGCGACGGCTCCGCTACACACGCGGTAATAACGCAAATGACGTGCGTGCGGCAAACATCATGGCGCGTAAACGCGCCGCTTGCCGCCACCGGCGATTTTACGTGCGAGCGTGAAGTGCATCGTCACGCACATTCGCGCGGGCCGCGTTGCATATACGTCGGGTGTGAATGTTCGGGCGACGCGTCGCCCTCGTATCAAAGGAATCCTTTTATTAAATAGTGTTTTCTTTTTTTTTAAGGTGTCGAATGCGAGTGATGCGATATTTTTAATTGAAGTGTTTATAATTCAATGGATTTTTGAGGAGTGAGGCGCCGAATTCGATCAAGTGGATCACCAGATTTCAATCCCTGCCATAATAATTAGCAGTAACATTTTTTTTCGTTGAATCGGGGTTTACTGTTTAGAGGCCTGGACCCTATTATAGGTTTTTAATTTAATGGAATTTAAATTAATATATGAGCGCCACGTCGCTTCATATAAAAATTCTTTTATTTTTATTTTCATTTTTTTTACGTGTCGAGTTTTTTCGTGTTTACGAAGTCGAGTGACGCGATATTTTAATGTATTTACTGTTCAATAATATTTTCAGGGTCTTTGAGTGAGGCAAAAATCAATCAACTTCGACCACCAGATTCCCATCCCTGACATAATAATTAGGAGATTAATTTTTTTTTCACCTATGTTTATGGAAGAGAAGCAGTCTCGTTTTAGGTTGTTTTTAAGTGCGTGAAATTAACGGCTCAACATTTCCGCACCGCCTGATTTTTTTCGCTCATCTCCCGAATATTCAGACACTCTTCAGGCCCTTTGCAGCTTCGGATGGAGCTGTAATTAAGGGTCGTAAATAACACAGCGTTGGATGCCAAAACAGCGTTGCAATGACTTTACGCCCAAAGTACACGTGGCAAATACGACGTCAAGCATTTCGGTGTTTATGACTCGATGGGCGTCCCGCATTCGGAAATTTGGCTGTAATCCAAATCAGTAAAAATTGTTCTAATAACGCGGCAGTAAAGCTTCGTTTTTTTTTCCTCTTTTTTTCAACATCCTTGGCAATGCATCGGATCCCGATGTTATTGTTGCCATTCCGCGTGCCATATCCGACCCAATATATATTAGATGCTAATGCGGTACTCGGTGGACACTGAAGTATGGGGGCTGAGTGGATTGGAACGCGGGAGGTTTAGTATTCACCTCGTGGTACTTGGCAGCCGGCCTAAAACGTTAAAATTGAGTCATGACTACGAGAGAGAACCATTTTTGTGTGTTTTACGACCAAAAACAGTCTTGGGTCATACAGGCTAAAAAAAAATAGTCGCAACGACCAAAAACTGACAGTTGTCTGGATTTTTTCTACCCGGTGGGTTTGGCAAAATTTTGCGAAGAAAAATACGATCGGATACAGGTGAAACGTGATGAAACGTTTCAGGTTTTTCCAGGATCGAACTACACTGACCTTTCCGGGACTTGTGGGACTTCCGAGGCTCCGGTTTCTTCGCTCCTCAATTCTTGCGCGCTCTTTGCGTCTTCCTCTCGCCTTCGACGCCCAAGCAGAGGCGGAAAAGCAACGCGAGCGCCGCTCCTAGTCGTAGACCTCGACGATGCGGATCGTAGCTCTCTTGTCTTCTGGTTTCATCGCACGTTCGATCCTGCGACGCTCGCGGAATACGGAACGTCGGGCGGTCCGCGTTCTTCTCGCTCCGGAGGAATGCGAGGAACGACGAGGAATCGATTCGCGCAGCGACGAAAGAATCGCCAGCCGATGCCCGGACGTCGCGCGCGCGTTAAACTCTTCGCCGCTTTGCTCGCTTCGCGCCGCTTCGGGCTGAGCGGATGAGCGCGATTTGAGTCTCGCCCGCGACGTCCGCTGCTCATAACGCCGACGGTGGGTCGAATTACCGCGTAGCCTTTGAACCGACGAGATTAATTATGAGGGAAAAATGAACGGACGAGAACCGATTCTCATCGGTAGAATTAATAATTCTACCGATTCGGACCCATTTTGTTGTTTTTTTAATTAAACTTTTTGGGTGATAAACTTTTTCGATATTTTTTTATTTTCTTTAATTAAACTTTTTGGGTGATACCGACTTTGTCGATCCTTTTTTATTTTTTTTATTACACTTTTATGGGTCATACCAAACTTTGTCGATATATTTTTATTTGTTTGAATTAAACTTTTTGGGTGATATCAAATATCGTCGCATATTGTTTTCCCGTGGTACGAAGTGATTGGAAAATGAAAATGAAAAATGAATTTTACTGAACGGTGAGGTTCAGTAAAATTATTTCCCGCACGAAAATTGTTCATCATTAAATTAAGCATTTTGGATTATGCCAAACTTTGTTTCCGCTCATTACGAAGTGAGTGGAACACGTGAATAAAAAATGTACTTACCGGTATTACGTTCGACAAACAAATAATTGTCGAAATATCGAATATTCGATGACTCCTGATAATCACGCGCTTCGCTCGTAATGTAATTAATACTTTTAATATTATGACCTATTTACCCGACAACAATGTGCGCCGCGGGTCCGGCAGACGGATTTAAAAATGGCAATGCCACTCAATGGCATAATGCGCTGCGGTATTTTGTATTCACGCCCAATTATACAACCCTGATTGCATTATAGCAAAAAGGATACGCGCTGTACCCACCATTGTGTTTATTAAAATCTTCGCTCTGGCGATGGTGAATAATAAAAATAGAATCATTATCGCATATTCCAAAAGTAAACACGATAACGGCTGCTTTTCATTCATAAGCAAACCCGATAATAAAAATATACACACGGTCCAAGCTATAATGCAAATATCTCACTTGACGTGGCTTTTGGTCATCGTGACAGCATTTTAAGATCGTCTCTCGATGTCCACTCGAATTTAATTTACTTGCCTTCTAATTAATCTTCACAAAAAATAAAAATAAATGCACGATCGTATAAAAGGAAATCAGGAAATTTTCCTCAGCTCTTTCCAAAGCTGAAAAAATCATGATAAGCATAAAAATACAGTATCGTATAAATAAAGAAACAAAAAAATTGCTTCCGCTCCTTTTCAAAGCAGGAGAAAATCGTGATAAGCAAAAAAAAAATACACGACGATATAAATAAAGAAATTTTCCTTCGCTCGTTCGAAAGCAAAAGAAAATCGTGATAAGCCAACTTCGCTCTCGTTCGTATTTCTCTCATCCTGAATAAATGAAAAGCTTCCGGGACGCAATTGAGGGTCGGAATGGAAGGGGGGGGGGGGGGGGGGTTGGATTCCAATGAATTCTTTGTAGCCGACACCGGCAGACACGGCGGATCGATCACCCCTGGAATTATTATTTTTCCCCCGAGAGCCACATTCACCTATTTACTCGCTCGTTCGTTTGTCGCGGATGCTGCACATGACGCGACCGCAGCGGTGGGACGAGCGCGAGACACGCGCGGGGCATCCGCAGCCGGAAAAAAGGCGGGGGGGGGGGGGGCGAGGCGGGAAGAATTGAAGGGTAGCAAAGCGATTCATGGGGCTGGTGCGACTGTTATGGACACCGTCGCGAGTTCGTTAACGAGCGAACGCGAAGGCCCCACGCGAGTCTCGCTTACTTTTTCGTTTCAACATATGCACAGTACCCCCCCCCCCTCCTTCCCCATCATCTCCTCCTGCCCTTTTAGGGGTGGTTCGCGTGGACCATGAGAACCAGAGGCGGAAGCTCGTTTGATCGAGAAACCAAAAAAAAAAAAAAAAAAAAAGGACCAGTGAAGCGACGATGCCTCCGTGGTCGAGTCCTCGGCCGGGCCCGACACTCGCCCTCTCCCTCCGTCTAACCCGGCGCGCCAATCTCGCTGTCCCCCCCGGCGCGCGACCAATGAAAAGGGAAATAATTGAAGCCGCGACCGCACGTTATTTTATTTCTCGTTTCCGCGGATAGCGACGCGCCGCGACCGAGCCGTCCGGCCTGATGGACAGATATCGACAGCCCGGCGCACCGTCGACGCTGTGTATGACAGTGTCAAAGGAAACGTTCAAGGGGGAGGCTGATAGTAATCATCGAATGAACGCGCTTCTCATGGCGTCGTTAAAAAAATGGCAAAATCGTCGGCGTTGTTGGGAAATGTAAAAAAAAATCATGCGATGCTTGCGCCATTTTATTCGCCACTTAGGAACAGTGAAAAATTCGTCATGAACTTGTGCCCGACATTCGCGAAATTGGAGTTCGTGAGAGAAAAATAAATTCGGAAAATCTGTGTGAAAATAAAAAATAAACCAAAATGTGTTTCAGTTTTGTATGGAGCTGTATTAAATATCATAAATAATAGTGTTTTTGATGCCAAAATTGGGTTGATAACGACTTTTCGACAAACCTAAAACTGTTGGCGAAACATATCAAATTTGCGGACATCTGACCTGTTTTATTCGGCACTCAGGAGCCGTGAAAAATTAATCAACTTGCGCTCAGCATTCACGAGACGTATTTTCGTGAGGTGAAAATAAATTTAAAAATCTCTGTAAATAAAAAAAAAATCAAAATACGTTTGAAGCACGAAAATCCTTATATTGATTTCACTTCCACGAAGGGTCAATGATCGCGTGGCTGTTCGACGTATCGAGTGCAAAATTTGAATATGATATTGTTATTCGGTTGCGCGAGAGTCAAGGTTTGTAAAATAATTAAATCCGTACATCACGAGCTCGCGGCGTCCGTTGGAACGAGGGGGAAACATCGGAATCGCATTACGCCCGGTAAGCGTCGGGCTCTCAAATTGGTACAACACAGAGCGCGTACGGTTGTAATAGCTTTTCTATTACGTACGCGCGAGGATCCTTTGCGAGTGCGAAGCGCGCGTTGCGGTTTCCGCGCGACCGGCAAATATTGTCGAGTGGGAGACGTATCAATTTCATTCACGATATATCTCGCGCTATGTTATTTCATTATAAATGGCGAACGCTCGAGCGTGTCAATCGATCGCTATCTCCGGCATCACGCGCCACTTCGGCAGTGGCCACTCGGCTCCTGCAGTGTCCCTCGGCCCTCTGTTGTCGCCTCGCTTCTCGCGTCGCACGTTACGTCGCATTAAGGTAGTCCTTGCGACCAATATTCATTTCGCATAAATTCGAGGAATTTGGGAGAGAATTGCAAACACTTCTCGGTGGTATAAAACTCTGAAAAAATTCATGCAGATTAAAGGTACTGAAAAGATTAATTTTGCATAAGAATAATTCGAAAATGTTATTAACAAATTGATGAAAAAAACAATTGTTCAACAAATATTTCGATGACCCAAGATTTTTTTTTCATGAAAATGATTCCTTCGTTTTTCCGAATACGTATGAATTTTTTCAGATTTTAGAGTTCACATTGAATTTTGTGCGTTTTTTATAGGGAAAATATGTGAAAATTCAATGTGAACTCTAAAATCTGAAAAAATTCATACGTATTCGGAAAAACGAAGGAATCATTTTCATGAAAAAAAAATCTTGGGTCATCGAAATATTTGTTAAACAATTATTTTTTTCATCAATTTGTTAATAACATTTCGAATTATTATTATGCAAAATTAATCTTTTCAGTACCTTTAATGTGCATGAATTTTTTCAGATTTTTATACCACCGAGAAGTGTTTGCAATACTCTCCCAAATTCCTCGAATTTATGCGAAATGAATATTAGTCGCAAGGACTACCTTAAAGGATGATGAATCGACGCGATACCGCCAACCGCCGCTTTTAAGCCGTTTCAGCGACATTTTCGGTAACCCAAGACACGAGGCTCGCGAAGTCTCCAAACTTTTCACTTATTTTTTGATGCTCCGAATGACAGGCGTTTTATGGAGATGCTTAAAAACTTTTCGGACACGTCGATAGGCTTGATGTGAACTACGAAAAGTTTGCTTGTTTTTGTTTTGCTTGAATTAAAAATAATAATACAGGGAGAAAAAATTGGTGGTTGGTACTTCAACTTTCGTGGCTAAGTAGGCTGAAGGCGACCCCAAGCTGATTGGGGAAAATTAATGTTGCAGACGAAAAATAGTTGGCTCTGGCAACAAACTGGTTGTTTGAAACAATATCTGATAGCAATTGGTTTATTATGACAGCCAATAGTCAATTCAGTTCTAGAAGTTGGTTAGGGTACGTCAACCATTTTTTTTACCTTTTTTCCCCAAAGATTTTCTACCCAATTAAATCCAAACAAATTGGTTAGGGTCAACGACTTATTTTTTCCGCACATTTCTTCCCTCCCAAAACTCTCCAACCAAAGAAAACCAAAGAAGTTGGTCAAGGTCAACCACTCATTTTTCCCCGTCCATTATTTTCCCCCAAGACTTTCCATCCAAATTATCTCACGTATCTCAGCCGTCGTTAGATTCCCCAAAATCCGCACAATCCAGAACAAACAAATTCAACATTGAATTTTACGTTTACGATATATAAAAAAATAAAAATAAAACGCGACTCTTCATCGCGACTAAACCGCAGCAAACCGAGCAAACCAGACTTCCGCCTGGCCGCGCAATAAGCGCCGGCGTTTAGTAACCGTCTGAGGGGCAGCGATTTTTTTTTCCTCCTCCTCGCAGCTCCTCTCGTCGCGTCCAGCGCAGATAAAATTAATTTTCCCGGGTTGGCTCGCCGGGTCGAGCGGCGCAACAACGCGCTCGGTCCTCGTTGCACGCGCGACGCAATACCCGGGGCTTTGTATCATTGTATCATTGCGGGGGAGCCTGGGCGCGCAGTGACGGGAGTGGCGAGAGACACGTAGCCGAGCTACTTCATTGCCACTACCGGTGTACGCGTTGCGCGCAGCTTCCGCACAGTTAGATTAGAGGGAACAGCTCCCCAGACGTCTCTTCATTAGACTGGGCTGGCGCGAGAGACCGTTAACCCTTCCCACCCACCCTCCCGCCACCCCTCGCGCCGCTCCGCGGCTCGTACGTTACGTTGGTCCGTTCGCATATTATACTGCAACCAAACTCCATTCCGGTGCGGTATAACTCGGCCCGCGAATCGCACCTGGCAGAGACCGGAGGAAAACCGTACGGCGGTTAACCCGTCGGCGAAACGGTCAGTCGTTACCGCTGTTGGCGTTCCCGCGTTTATTTTTATTTTTACGTTTATTTTTGTAGTTTCGACTCGATGGCGATGAAAATATATTTTTCTGTGTGCATGATCATTGGTTGGATAAGCTTAAGGTGACCAAATTATTTTAATGAATTTATTGACTGAATTGTTTTGTTTATTTAGTATTAGTTACTAACTTGATTTGGTATTTTGTTAATTAAATTGGGGTATTAATTTATCAACTACATTTATTTGTTAATTTATTAACTACATTCATTTGTTAATTTTTTAAATTAAATTGGGGCATTAATGTATTAACTAAGTTGATTTGTTAATGTATTAATTAAATCGGGGCATTCATTTATCAACGAAATTGATTTCTTAATTTATGAATTAAATCGGAGTATTAATGTATTAACTAAAATTATTTGTTAATTTATCAACTATATTGGTTTATTAATTTATTGGATAAAATGGATTATTGATTTATTGACTGCATTGATTTGCTAATTAATAAATAAAGGTAATAAATAAATGAAATGATTACGTGGTGCGTCAAATTAAGTATGGATGATTCGATTAATTTGTTTGCCTGCAGCCTGTTTAACCATGCGATTTAATTAGGCCTGGATATAATTATTCTTCGTGCACCTGCTTAACGTTTACGGGGCCCAAGCTGGTGGACGCTCGCGGTGTGATCTATGATATCCTTCGATTCAGTGGGTCGTCCTTTGCCGCACCTCCGAACTTCATCGCGAGCTTCCACAGCGTCGACGCTTCCTGGGCTTCGGGCTTCCCGACGACGTTTCTGGTACGCTGTCGGCCACCTCGAAGATCATATCCTGGCTCTTTGTAATCTCCTTCATATCCTCAATTAAATATCGCCATGAATATCTGTCCCCGGCTACGTGCGATCATTCATCGTGCCATATTACCATATTAGCGAGGGATAAATCAATTCTATTAAATTCCTGTTTCCAGCTCGTCGTTACAAGCACGGAAAATCTCTGCAGCGTCGTCGTCACTCCAAGGATATTTATTTAAGATAAATTAATATTTATCTACATATTAATAAATAAATAAATATTATATAAATATTAAATTAATATTATTTTCGGTGATGACATCCATGGATTTTCCAGCTGGAGGAAAATATTCAGGCTCAAATTGATCATTCTTATTATTCATGTTGCAGTGACCCACGAGTCACGAGTCAACCTCGTTACATCCGGTCCCGGTCAGTCCCTGATGACGGCCACGTTGGCCCTTCCAGGACCCGACCTAGCCCTGATATGCGTCAGAGTCAACGCCACAGATTTTCTTCACGCTTCACATTGCCCGACCGTCAATGTAATAGTATATTACGATACGAGTGCGACGAAACTTTTTCGAGACGAGTGAGTTTGCGGCACGAGCCGAAGGCGAGTGTTGCAATCACACGAGTTTCGTATACGATTTTATTTCACTAGTGCGAGAAGTGCGATTTCTCGCACGCGAAGCGGAGCGGAGCGTGTAAGAAATCAGACTTCTCGCACGGAGTGATATAAAAAATATATCCACATTCGTTCGCAATCCGCAGTCACACGACGGTGGCGACTCGGCAATCAAGTCTGCACCAGGTACCGAACATTAGCCAACCAGCCAACCGACCGAACCTTTTATCGTCCCGCTTCGTAATTCTCATCCTCGAACTCGAGCAGCAGCGCGCCGAGCATCCCCGGTCCGATCGTTCCCCAAGACGCAGCGACGTCGGCCACAATGACGACCACGTCTACGACCCCTGCGACGCTTCCCAGACGAGCGTCGCGACGCTCCTCGCGGAAGAGCGTCGGAAGAGGCGGCGCGGCCCCTCTCTTACACCATCCGCAGTAACCGATGTAGATAAGCCCATCGAGTATTCATGCGGCTTTAATTACCGGAACAAAGTTTCCTACCCGATTGGAAAAGTTTCGACGATGCCTGCATACCCGATCGTGAGGGGGTAGAGGCGACCTGGGACAAAATGGAACGGGAGCATCGCCGCGGCCGACCCTCGAGGCACAGGGGGACGACGGCAGCGACGCCGGAACGAGAGAGAGAGAGAGATCAGCAGCCACCGTTTCCAGCCACGAGCCCCTCGTTCCCCTTTCGTCCCTTCGGCAACGCGGCCACCGCGCGCGTTGACGACCCGCGCGCCATCCGCGAACGCGTAACATCGTCTTTGATCGAGTTGTCTGTCATTGACGATTCATAGTCGCGTCTCACCCTCACGCGCCGCCCTAGACGTGATAGATTAAAATGCGCGGTAACTTTAAATTGACTTGCCCGAAGCGATTTAACGCGAGCCGCCCTCGCGCCCTTGTGGGATATCCAGCGGCGCGGCCAGGTGCCACCCTCCAGGGCACCTCAGCCTCCATATCGCGCGAGACGTGCATCAATTCTCCACCTCAGCCTGATCCATAAATCCTGGCGAATGCATCGCCGGATTCGCGGCCGCAAGTTTCGCGCGGGAACGAACGAGCGCAGCCAGGGAAAAAATACCGAGGCTGCAACATCGATGCATTTAGCAATTGAATATGCAGATTAAAAGTTCCCGCGGGGCTTGAATAAAATTAATTTATTGAAATAAAATTAGTTTTTTTAAATAAAATTAGTTTTTTTAAATAAAATTAGTTTTTTTAAATAAAATTAGTTTTTTTAAATAAAATTAGTTTTTTGAAATAAAATTCATTTATTGAAATAAAATTAATTTGTTGAAATAAAATTCATTTATTGAAGTTAAAATTCATTTATTGAAATTAAAATTAATGTATTGAAATAAAGTTAATTTGTTCAAATAACATTAGTTTATTGAAATAACATTAGTTTATTGAAATAAAATTAATTTATTGAAATAAAATTAATTTATTGAAATAAAATTAATTTATTGAAATAAAATTAATTTATTGAAATAAAATTAATTTATTGAAATAAAATTAATTTATTGCATCAATTCTCCACCTCACCCTGATCCATAAATCCTGGCGAATGCATCGCCGGATTCGCGGCCGCAAGTTTCGCGCGGGAACGAACGAGCGCAGCCAGGGAAAAATACCGAGGCTGCAACATCGATGCATTTAGCAATTGAATATGCAGATTAAAAGTTCCCGCGGGGCTCGTTAAAACTCGCCTTGTAGGATCCTGGATACTTACACGTCGGGGGGTTTGATGCAAATCGCGCTGGTTTGCCGGGGCTGAACTAAGTATTGTGTAGCCGGAGTAGCCGCAAACTTGGGCTGATCTTTCTCTGTCTCTCTCTCTCTCTCTCACTCGCGCGCAGTCTGTGCTCTACGTGAGCAAAGAGAAATGGTCAAGTTTACGCGGTGCCTTATTAAAACTTTGCCACGGCGAAGAAGGAATATCGCGGGGGCGTGCGGGAGGGCCGCGGGATGAGCCGGAAACCGCGCGACTGTAGCTCGTTTCTCGTGCATATAGATCCAAAGTCCGGGCAAACACGGCCCTGGCCCTGGATACAGTAAACTACGGTCAATTTATTAGAAGGTCCGTCCACTTCGCCCAACGATTCTGGATCAATACGACCGGCGAGTTAAAGTGTCCCTGGGTAAACTCGGTCCCCGGGCCAAACTGTCGCCGGTTGCATCGCGAGGTGGACACACCGCTGCAGCCCTTCGCAAGAAGTTGCTTGTCCCTTTTGTCGTCCCTAGAAGGGAGGATTTCCAGATGGGTGTGCGGAGCTGGGCGAAGTTTTGTGAGTTACAGAGTCGCTTTTGGTGTTTTTGTTTATCTGGTCGTCATCGTCCAGTCGTCACTGACGTCAGGCTTGTCTGTGTGGAGTTTAATCGTGATGTTACCGAATAATGTATCATTTTGTCAGGTCAACTGTAAGGTAACTGTGACACTTTTGATTTAGTTTGATATTCATGTCTAGCGGCTGCTTTATATTCCATTTCTGATTCAATGACATCAACGACATTAGGCCGTTTGTCTGATTGGAGTTCTTATTGTAAAAAGTTAATGAGTAACGGAAAGCATTGTTAGCATTTTATTCGAGCTGTGATTGGTTGCCAGGAAACAAAATCGTGGTAAACAAAATCAGTTTGATGTCACGTTTAACATAAGACGACGGGCGCGGCAGCACCCGTAACCTTTTATAAGAGCGCAGCAGCACAAAAGCCTTTAAGGCACGATTGATTAGTCTAGTTTATTTTATTATTCATTGTTTTGTTCTTATATAGTTTACATTTTATTTACTTACTCTTTTCTTGCTGCGACCGTAGCGGTGTCAGATATTTCCTGAATTGCTTCTTTTGCGTTCATAGCAACCGGTGCTCTTTTTTTTCTTTTCAAACGATTGTTTTTTGTTTTCGAGCGGAGCAGAAATTTTTCTTTTCAAAATATCGACTTTTAACCTATACCATCGTTCTCAAGTCGCATATTCTACCCCTACAAACTCTGGTTAACAATATTTTTTAATCGACTTTGAAAAAAATAATTTTTGGGGACGATTTTTTTTTGCCAAAAATCATAGATCCGGCTCCGGACCAAAAATCGCCAGAATCGAGCTCAGATATTTTTCTTTTCTCGATTTCATAAAGTTTGAACGTTAATTTCACGTTAATTTACTTAAAGTTCTAATTTTTATTCTAATTTTTATAACACTACAGCCAGCTAGTAACTCATACTTCTTCAGTCAGGGCCATATTGAATCATCAATGGCAAACCCGTTTTTAGAAGACCAAAATCGTCACGACTCACTCACCCCAAGTGTCAAGAAAAATCCCCCGTTGACCCTGCATCAGCGAATCACAACCGCGTCCACCTCACGTCCAAAGATTGAGCCATCCTGGAAGCAAAGACACCCCAACCGGGTTGTCAATTAACGAGGGACATCGGGCCGCACCTGTAGGCATGATTAGTGGGCAATCAGACGATCACGCGCAAACCCTCTGTCACCGGATATCTCCGGGCTCGCTCGTTTCTGAACGCGCATACAGGAATCGATCGATATTCGCCGGTCAATAATACCCGAGCCGGCACAGAGCATAACCGGGAGTCAAGCGAGAACGATATCCGAGTTAGGCCTGAGAGGATTCAGGAGGACCCCAGGCATAGTGACGTGGATGAGAGGTCGCTGAGGATGACGAGGTGTCGCGGTGGAAGACGGGTTGGAAGACCTGGAGAACGGGGACAAGGACAAGGACAAGGAGGAGGCCGCAAACTGCTGAGGAGCGCGGGATTCGGGTCTATTGTCCTTTCTAGAGGTGCAACCGCGCCACGCGGAGACGGAGAATCCATTGTGCATCCGAGAAGCCTACGCGACCCAGCCAACAGCAACCCCGAATCCCAACCCCCGTTTCGCTCTTGCACACATCTACATGTCCGTCACGTAACGCGCGCGACGTATCGCGCAAGGGTGTTCCGGGTTTGCCGTGTACGGCAAACTATACTGGGTGCCCAGGACGATTAAAGGTGCTAACCGAGGTGCGACCAGAATAAATTGATATCCCAGCGACGCTAATTCCCTCGGCAAGCCAGCCGTCGAGACCACCGGCCGTGAGGACGACGCGCGTCGACCAACCTCGGGTGCCAGGATCAATCGAAATAGGACACCTAATCGACACGCCAGCTTCAAATGGTTAGTTTATGGACGCGCAGTCAAAGCGACGCCTCGGAATTGAGACTGGACGTCCAAAGGGTTTGCAGGTCGCTTTCGTCCCTACGCGCTCGGGACGACTGTGGTCACGTCGCGCGTACCGCTCGTAATGGGTTCACACAGGGTTTACACCATAGACCAGATTTTTGTCCATGTAGGTGGGACGGTGAAAGGATTGATCATCAGACGGATAATCGAAGCGTTGGGCGGAATTGAGACTGGACGTCCGAAGGTGTACGTCATAGGATTTCCTGTTTTCTTCCCTTCAATTCCAGACAACTCTATTCACACTCCGCCAAGACAGGTTCAAGCGAGGTTCTGTGTGGATAAATATGGACGTCCAAAGGTCAACGCCACGGGGTTCACTGTCTGCTTCCCATCAATTCCAGGCAACTCTGTTCGCAATCCACCAAGATTCAAGCCTCGGGGATCACTGCCTGCTTCCCATCAATTCCAGACAACTTTGTTCACAATCCACCAAGATTCAAGCGATGGTCTATATCGAAAAATGCTCGTCCAAAGATCAACCTAATAGGATTCCCTGTCTTTTTCCCTTCAATTGCAGACGACTCTATCCACACTCTGCCAAGACAGATCCAAGCGAGGTTCTGTATGGAAAAATGTGGACGTCCAAAGGTCAACACCACATGGTTTACCGTCTTCTTGCCTTCAATTCCAGACAACTCTATCCACACTCCGCCAAGACAGATTTAAGCGAGGTTCTATATGGAAAAATATGGACATCCAAAGGTCAACACCACATGGTTTACCGTCTTCTTCCCTAGAATTCCAGACAACTCTATTCACATTCCGTGAAGACAGGTTCAAGCGAGGTTCTATATAGAAAAATATGGACGTCTAAAGGTCAACACAACATGGTTCACCGTCTTTTTCCCTTCAATTCCAAACGACTCTATCCACACTCTGCCAAGACAGATCCAAGCGAGGTTCTGTATGGAAAAATGTGGACGTCCAAAGGTCAACGCCACAGAGTTCACCGTCTTCCTCCCGTCGATTCCAGACAACTCTGTTCACACTCCGCAAAGACAGTTTCAACCGAGGACCCGAATTGATATATGGACATTCCGCCCACTTTACCGAAACGAAGAAACGGAGCCGCCGCCACCGCCGCCTCCATAAGCTATGTAATTTCATCGACATTGAACCCCTCGAAGGAGGACATTTTTTGCCATGAGTGCGGAGAACGGCGAGGACATTGATTCCTGCGACCCCTCTCAGGACTAGCGCTCGAGTGGGAAAGGTTGGATGACATTGTGGGGGTCGCGCGGTGGGGTTTATGCACACATTGAGCATACACGCGGAGTTCCAGCGCGAGACACGTGTTTCCGACAGGCAATCTTCCGTCATAAAACAGACGTCGCACGCTTTATGGCCCCGTCGGAGTGTGTGGCTGGCTGTCCTTTCCAACCGCGCCCGCGTCCCTCGCCGCCCCCAGCGCGTCCACTATATGAGGTTTGCATAGGGAGATTTTTATTCCGTCATCCCACACACGGTGACGACGGAGGCGAGCGAGCTGCTCGAGGGGATCGTCTCCGCTGCTGTCTCGAGTACGCGCGTCGTGGACGATCGAACCGAGGCGCTGACTCTACTTTATTTGCCTCACTCGGGGATATATGTACTACACTGGTCGAGTGCACATGCTGCGACTTCTGTGCGCTCCTACTGTCTTAGTGGGTCCACGCGTGGCCCGACGTAACGCGCCCCCCAATGCTTTACATAAAATTTTATATGCTAAATGCGTCTCTCGGCATACTTCAATCGGATCTATGAGTGTTGAAATAAAAAATGCATTTTTGTGTCTTCGAAATCACTTTAAGAAGGATTGAAAATCGTGTTTTCGGGGGTAGAATAAGAGAGTTTTATGAATGCTAACAAAAAAAAATCGAAAAAAAATTTTTCCCAGTCTAATAAAAAAATGTTTACCGGGGTAGAATTTGCGAGTTGCGAGAAAACCAAAAGTCGATATCTAGAAAAAAATATATATATTAGTGCTCGAGGAGTTGATTTTTGAATTTTTTGGCCTGGCCTGATTTCATGAATTCTGACAAAGAAAAGAATCGATTTTTTTTTTCACATGAAAAAAAAAATTGTTTTCCTGGATAAAATATGCGACTTCAGAGCGATAGTATCGATCAAAAGTCGATCTTCTGAAAAAAAAATCATAAGGACATCATCTAAATTTTTGTCTGACCAAGCGCTTTTCCCCCTCAAACTTCGAGAATCACGCCCTTCAGTTTCCACCCCGAGCCGACCCCGCACCGCAGGTAAATTCTGCCGTTGTCGACCGTCGTCCAAAGCCACCGTAAGGCGGGCGGTACAAGCGACACGTAGCTCCGCAGGAGATAGTGGACCACCGGGCTAAGCAGGTCTTATTGAAAAGCCGACGCGCCCGGAGCCCCGGGAAGATCGATGGAAGCCGCTCGCGACGCGGACATTTCAGTCGTGCTGCGGTCCCGGGCGTGGGAGATTTCGCAAAGGGTCGCGGCGCTCGCGCGACCCGCGGGAGGGGATGATTGGTGGGACACGAACAAAACACCCGCCAACAGAACCACCGTTCGATTGACATTCAAATCTCGGACGGTCGATAAACGCCATCGGGACTTGTGCGAGGTGTCAAGAACTCGACTCCTTTCGCCACAACCGACTGAGTACAACGTACGTCGTCATCATCGACGGGGACGACGAAGGTGACCCCGTTTTCCCATCGATAAACTTACCTACCCGGGACCCTCTTCAAGGTGGCGCATCCGGGTCTCCTTGAAGCCCGCCTCTCATCCGTATCGCCTCCTCTGTGCGGACACTTCAGAGAGCGGAGCGACTGCTCAGGCTTGGTTTCACGCTACTTCACCTCGTCTAGTGTATACCGAATTCCCATGTCGATATGTTCAAGGCGGTCGCGTCCGAGCCGGCTTATACCTTCGGTCGTATCCTCTTACAGTCCCTCGTCCAACTTCCTCAAGTGGGCTGTATATATATCCCTTGTTAGTCGTCCTCGCAAGTTTACTATACTGCAGAGCCAGTGGTTATGCTACAAGTTGTGATGGCGCGAGGAGTTGGATACTGGTTGGATGGCGGTGGCGGCGATGATGGTGGTGGTGGTGGTGGTGGTGGTGGTCGGTGCACACGATGATGCGCGCTGCCCACGATATCCTCCTTGGCTCTCGAGATATCATACGTTATTAGGGGGACGTTAATCTGAAATACGGTGGTGCCCTCGACACCATTGGAAATTATGCCCCGGGTAGTCGCGCGCTTGTTGTATCGCAACATTATAACCGCAGGCATCGCAACGCCGGGCGGTCCGGACGTATCGGACGGAGAATTAGCTCGTGGAGCTTCTGAAACCGGCGAGTGTGTGTGTGCAGGCAAACGGAGCCGAAGGGAAGCGCCGGGGTCGGGACTTCTGACTTATCAGATATAATCTCTCCCACCGACCATCTCTCTCTCCCGCCGTGGAAGCTATACGCAAGACGGCTAAATTCCCATTGCTGCGGGGTTATAAGCAATTGGATGGAGCTGGGGCGGTTTGATCTCACCTGTCTATGACGGCGGTTGCTAGGATTGGGAATTATCGGCTCGCTGTGTACGGCTCGGGACGCGTGTTACATGTTGCAATTTGGCTTGTGTGGACGGTAATGGGCTGGTGACAAAATTGCGTGAAATTAGTAGACCAGTTTTTGCAGCAACACTGGCAACGTATTTTCTTAAATTGAGATAACATTTATTAATGAATTATTAACTCTGCATGCTGATCAGCTTGCAGTGTTTTACATGGTGCATTTTTTTTTATCTAGAAGATAATTTGCTGAGGAAAAAATACTGTGAAATCTGTAACACAGTTTTCTCAACTGTGGTAATATTTTTTTATTGAAATAAAATTAATTTATTGAAATAAAATTAGTTTATTGAAATAAAATTAATTTATTGGAATAAAATTAATTTATTGAAATAAAATTATATATGTATGTATGTATGTATTCCTTTATTGTTCCCCTCAGGGTTACAAGGCTTCCGTTCCTTAACCTATTTTTACATTCTTTTTTTTACTAATTTTATTGAAATAAAATTAGTTTATTGAAATAAAATTAATTTATTGAAATAAAGTTAGTTTATTGAAATAAAATTAATTTATTGAAATAAAATTAGTTTATGGAAAAAAATAATAATTTTTTGAAATAAAACTAATTTATTGAAATAAAAACCAATTTATTGAAATAAAATCAATTTATTGAAATAAAATCAATTTATTGAAATAAAATCAATTTATTGAAATAAAATCAATTTATTGAAATAAAATCAATTTATTGAAATAAAATTAATTTATTGAGATAAAATTAATTTATTAAAATAACATTAATTTATTGAAATAAAATTGGTTTTTAGTGATCAGGTCTGAAATTTTGATCACTGAATTAATTTCTGCTGCCGAAGCGACTACATAATTTTTTTTAAATACCAAAGTTACTGAGACAAAACTAAATATATGCGGAGAACGCGTACCAACGCCTGTCCGCGTTGTATATATACATTCTAAAAGAGGACATATACTGTATACATGCAGCACTGGATTTTCAATTGCAGATTCATCGTCCCAGGATTTCGCCGCACTGCACTGTGTAATGTGCCACGCCAAACTGTTGCTCTCCATCTCGAAGGAGCCACGGAACACTATCCCTCATCCTCTTTTCCATTTTCCTTCCGGGTTTGCCCCCTCCCCCTCAACCCGGGTCTCCTCGTTCCCGCGCGCGGTGACAGACGCTTTCCTTAACTCGTGAGAAAACAGTGAAAATGGATTTTCTCCGCTCCGGCTTCGACGTTCCCGCCGCCTGTCGCCCGGAGCCACGACGACGTCGACGACGACGACGACCGTAAATTCGTCTCCCCCCCTCCCCCCCCCCTTCCATCCCTCTTGTCCCAGGAACCATTCTCGACTTCGGGATTGTCTTTGACAACCCGTTCACGGAAACGTTTGGCCTCCGTTATTTCGCCCTCCCCTCGATCCCCACTAGAACATTAACGATGCTCTCGTTTGCATCTCCAATTACTCTCGCGCATCTCGCCGTCCCGCCGACGTTCGTTGGCTCGCTTGCCGAAGAATTTCACGAACACGCGACTCAATTACTTGACCTCTTTATTCCTCTCGTCAATAATCATGCCGCACGTGCTCGAAACGTGAGTCCCGTCGTTACTCACGAATCCGCGAGTAAATCTTCCGCGCGATTTATTATCACCTCACCGCGGTCCGCGTCCTGAGTTTTAAAGACGAAAATAATGATAATAATTCACGTGACCGGAGAACTCGCGTTTTATTCGCCGGGTTGAACGACTTTGTGGCGAGATAAAATTGTTAATCTCTGACACCGCACGTCACACTCGATGGGCGACTAAATTTATATATGGGGCAAACGATATCAACCGTACCAACGGAAAAACCTCTCCTTCCTCAATCTGGCTCGCCAATTTTTAATTATTTTTCAACCAAAAAATGCATGTAATATTTTTTTCATTTTTTTACATTTTATTAATATTATTTAATTAATTAACATTTAATTAATATTACATTATATCAATATTTAAAGCGAATCAAAAAACATCTTTTTTGGTCGACAAGCGAGAGTGGAATCATTTTTTTTTTCTACCTTTCTTGTATTTTATAATGATTTTTATAGACCTATTAAAAGGTTGTGTAAGAAAGTGTTCGATATAATTATCGAACACGAATACTCGATATCCCGTAATATAAATATCTCGATTCCCAAATCCTTTCTCAATTCAACATTTTATCAGCAGATACTCCATCGATATTACTCAACGTTAATCGAAATAACATGCAACTCACATCCCATCAATATGTCAGCAACTGTTCTCAGGACGTGGTGTTTGCTGGTGGGTTTATTTTATTAATGAGCACCGAGACCTCGCGCCTCAATCAATGATGCACGAAGAGGTGTTAAAACGTAACAATCAAACATGCCCGATGCCTTCATTGTTATTTCACCGTCACGTGTATCGTCCCTAAAATACCCGAGCGTCGTTATTTAATTCTGAAATAACAGACGTGCGTTCCGCTCATAACCAGAATACACGTCTCGCAGGTTGAGCACACACAACTCGCGCAACTGATATCCCATCGATCTTGCCCACTCTTGGACATTACACGGGTGTCTCCGACGGGGATCGACCGTGTATTTATGAGACAATTAGTGTACAGTCACGAACCCATCAGGAGGAGGATCGGGGTGCACGTTTAAGTATACCCGGCCCGAGGATCGCTCAGTGGCTGCTACCAAAGCCGGGAGTCGCTCATGTTCCGGTAGGTCTGCGAGGTGGAGAGGCAGAAGGAGGATAGTTTATTTCGTGCCACGGGAAGAACAAGAAGAGGACGAAAAAAAAAGAGGGAAGAAGAAGAGGAGGAAAAGAGCGGAGTAACCGGCCTCCTCTTTACTCACCTCGCTGTACACACAAATGCGACTCGCACGTATGAGCGAGTATCGCGCGCGACGCGCCGGTTTCTCGTGCATCAGCTGTAACGAAACGTCGGGTTGGCGAGGCGTGACGATGACGTCCGGTCGCACGCCCCACACACGCACCGCGCGTTTCGCGCGCGGCGACCGAGCGTCGAGATAGTGGAAAAGACAAAAGAAGGTGAAGGGAACAGTCGAGAGACGAGAGGTCGAGAAGACGGAGGGGCAAAAGTAGAATGAGTGCAAAAAAAAGAGGAAGAAAAAAGAACCAAGGGGAGACCGAGTCGGGATTCCCTCGGATTTTTGCGCGAGAAACGTCGTGGCGGGATGTAAAATACGGTCGAGCGAAAATACTGTGTGTCACTTCTTAACTGATTCATGGTTAATTAAGCGGGCTTAATTAAAGCAAATTGTTTTATTACGGCGATCGACTCGGGAGTTACGACTTTGCGCCTCGGGAATGAAGATCGAATTACGGTAAATGTTGCTCGAAGTTACGCGGAACGTTTGCAGGTAGTTTTTAGCTTGAAAGGAATTTTTTATTTGAAGAATAAATTTGCTGTGAATAAAATACCGAAATTACCGGATTGAAGTTTACGGAAATTTACGGTAATAAGTTTCTCGAAATTCAATATTTGCAATCCTCTTTATCGCGGTCACTTGAAAAAATGAATTGTTCAACAATTTACCCGGCAACCCAACTTCTTTTTCTGATGAAAATTATTCATTAATTTGTCTGAATACGTATGAATTTTTTCAGAAGTTTGTCTAAATTATTTTAAATGCCGTTTTCGCCCCTCATTTTTCTTGAAAAAACGCGACTTTGAAAAATTAGATAAAATTCTGAAAAAATTCATACGTATTCAGAAAAATGAATGAATAATTTTTATCAGAATAGAAGTTGGGTTACCGGGTAAATCGTTGAACAACTCATTTTTACATTTAATTGTTAATAACATTTTGGAATTATTATTATGCAAAATCAATCTTTTCGGTACCTTCAACGTGCTTGATTTTTTTCAGATTTTTATCCCATTGAGAAGTGTTCGAAATATTCTCTGAAACTCACGTTTGGCGGGACTGTCCGGCTCTTACTACCTTAAAAGGCTGCAGAATCCTTTTTATCGCGCTCACTTCTGTCAACAATAATAACATCAATAATAGCAAAAATATATTTTAATGCCACGAGAAACACGGCGGTGATCATAATCAACAACACGTATTATGCGCGACGAGGGGCGTCGAGTGGCCGCGAGGAATTGGGCCGGAAGAAAATGCGCGAGCGGAAGAGGGCGTCGGAAATTTTCGCGGCGAGAGCCGCGTTAAAGTGGTTGCCGAAGATTTTTCGCGGCAGGCGCGGAGAGGAAGGCGGACGGCTCGCGGCAACGAGCGAGCGACTCTTATACGTGATGCTCGACCGCGCTCGGCTCTCTTCTTACGGCCTGGATTTTCGCCCGACGAGCTGAAGACGCGAGCGAGACGGAGCGGCTGCTGAGCGGCTGCCGCGAAGTTCCGATCGCGAGTTGGCGCGTACACAGCGAGTCGCGGGGATGTGTGGAGGAAGCGAGGGCGAAGTGGCGGCGCCGCGGAGCACGAGAGGCGGAAGTCAAGCATTGGCTAAACAACGGGAACCGCGAGACCACAGGTGATGCTGACTCGACTCGAGTGCAACTTTCATCCACAGCAGACGCGGTGAAGCCTCTCACGTCTCTTCTTAGCTACCCTTCTTAACCCACCATCAGCAGCCCCCCGGGTTTCTCATCCCTGTTGCCGCTATGTACTTCCCGCACTCGTCGCGGCTGAGCCCCGCTCGTCTCCTCTTGGCAGCTTCTCAGCGAGCGGCAACGTGCCGGCAAATCTTTCGACACTCTTCTCCGCCCGAGTTGCCGATAATTTTCCGGAACGACGACGCGGGTGCTAATTTGAAAGGCAAATAAATCCTACGAACTCGAGGTGGAAACCATTTTTTTCCTTGGCTGACTTTAAGACTTTTTTTTTGCAACTAAGTGCATAAATTATGCACTTTTGGGTAACGCAGATTGCGATAATTTTTAGGAATAACGGTGGCTGATAACTTGAAAGTCAAATAAGTGGTTCCAAATTGCTGCGAAATATGTTTTGACTGATGATATTTTTTAAATTATTTTAAAGCGATTTGTTACAAAAAACTGCATAATTTGTATTATGCAATTTCAGCCGTTGAAAGATTACAGTCGTCTGAGTGCTGCTGGGCTGGTTAGTTCATCAGCATTGACAGCCTGAAGGCGACGTTTATTTTTGTTTTTACCAAAAAGGTGATTTGCTTGACGTAATTCCAGCTGTAGGAAATTGACAATCGTACATTTAGGTATTTCGTGAGACTAGTGAGCCGATGATCGTCGACAGCCCCGAGGCGATGAAATCTGTCAGAATTTTCGCGAGTAACGCGTACAATAATAGATCACGACCGAAGGTGCGAACGACGATGGCATCGACAGAAGGAATTATTAATCGCGATCCGATGAAATTCCGGCGTTGGGATCGTTGCGATAATTTGACGAATCTATACGAGATTATCTTAATTGAATTATGGAAATTCTCGACGCTCGATAATTCCGGCATCTCGGTATTAGCCGGTCGTTGACCTTCGGGCGGTTCGACAGTCAACGAGAGAATTCAGATCTCCCAAAAGTCACACGAAACGATGACAAATAAATTCGCACGATTCGGTGCCAAACGTTTTTTTTTTTTTTTAATTCTCTCGGCGGGTCAAATGATCGACGATTAATTTTGCAGTTTTCTCACAAATTATTGCAACTTCTCGAAACGCATCGTCGCTGGTTAATGCAAGCGGGTTTGTGTGGGCAACAGCCGAAATTGAAGCTTTCTGTTAAACTTCGCGTTTATTATTCAACTATAAGCTACGCAAATACCCATCTTTCATTCATGATAATATTTGGGAAAGGGCTTATCCCCTCTTTGCTAATGGAACCCCGTGAATAATACCTGATATTCTTGGTTACAGACCGCCACATATCCGCAGCGCAAATAAGCCACGCATGAAAATAAATAATGTCAAAAAATATTGAAAAAAAATGTATCTTACATGTCAAAGTTTTTGCGGCGAAATATGTAACAAATATTCGGAATAAATCCGAGGATACATTTTACGTTTAATGATTAAACGTTTTACAGAGAATATCAATATTTTCATCGCTACATATTATCATGTATAAGTTTAAAAAAAAAGTTAACATAGAGTAATAAAAACAATTTTTACCATCAATAATACTGGCAATTTAAACTTGAATATAAAATTGTGTTTTGAAACTATTTATAAAATTGTGTTTTGAAACTATTTATAAAATTGTGTTTTGAAACTATTTATAAAATTGTGTTTTGAAACTATTTATAAAATTGTGTTTTGAAACTATTTATAAAACTGCGTTTTGAAACTATTTATAAAAATTCTTTTAATGCAGAGTATTAAAAACATTTTTTTTCTGACAATAATACTGGCGATTTAAATCTGAAAAAATGTAGGGAATAAATGATTGATAAAGAGGCAAAGATTGCATTATGCTATCAAGAACGTGAGACAGCCCGAAGGCACGACGTAATACATGTTTTAATGCTCCTGTGACGACAGAGGAGATCACTATGATTCACCTGTAGAGCAAACGGAAATGGAGAAGCCGAGAAGCAACCGTGAAAAGAGCACACGAGCAACGACAGACGAGAGCACCGGCGCCTTCGTCACGCTTCCACGAGCATTGGGAGTCGACGAGGTAAATGGTCGGCGGTGCCTGGCTGTGCACTACGCGCGCCTGTATAAAGCTTGTTAAAGGACGCTCGAGCACCTGCCAACTGCCACGTGCGTTTCGTAGCATCCGTTGACCGTTGGCCGATACGCTCGACGGCCGGGCGACCGTTGTCCCTTATCGTCGATTTCCGCCACTGAGTCACCGGGCCACTGTTTGAATAACGTTTGCCAGGATCCTTTTAAAAATATACAGGTACAAACAGAGGGAAGTAATCAATCTCAATAAGCGATTTTTTATATCAACGTCGTTTTTTTTCATATAAAATATTTCAAACTTTAGACTTATAAAAATTTAGACAAAAATTTAGATCAATAGTGAGACAAAAATTTAGACTTATAAAAATTTAGATCAATAGTTAGACAAAAATGTAGACTTATAAAAATTTAGATCAATAGTTAGACAAAAATGTAGACTTATAAAAATTTAGATCAATAGTTAGACAAAAGTTTAGACTTATAGAAATATTATCCTCACAATCTACGAACGATAAAAATGTAAAAAATATTTGATTTTTATGCCAAATTACAGATTATCCCAAGTTCTTAGTTACGTTAAAAAAATCTAAGAAAAAAATAAGAAAACGTTATTTTTTATAATCTACCACATAAAAAAAGACTTGCTTTTTTAATCAAACCTAATTATGTTGAACCAATAAATTCAATTTTATTTAAACAAACGACATCTTCCTACCAATCAAATATGTTCCAGTGACCTATTGTGAAAAATAATATCCAACTGACATAAGTATTTCCTTTTTTTTTCATCTCTCCACTAATCAATAATTTTAATGGTTATAACCAACCGATCGTGCGGCTCACATCAAAACCCAAGTCACTGGATTTTTCCAGCCCTTTTTCCGTTTGCCTTGCGTCGGCATTTATTTTTCAAAAGCTGAAGGGACGAAGTGAAGTCATTGATAAGACCGTCTGGAGTGCAGAGGCCGCGCCGTTTCGCTTTTAATGGGTAGCGGAAGGGCCGACCGTTCCGCGCGACTCTGCCCGGCCGGCGTCTATTCCGCGGCTGCACGACTCACTTAGCGAAATACATTGAAAAGAAGCGGCTCGCGAGCCGAGAGCTCAGTTCTCGGCGCGCATGTTGATGACGACGAGAGGTCTGCGCCAGGAGGAAAAGGTAGAGGCGAGTGCCCTCCGAGTTTACTTAGCGTAAGTGCGCGTATGAATGCGCCGCTTGTTAGTGGCCGGACCTGCGGTATCGTCTCGCATGCACCCGCCGAAGAAGCCCAGACCGCGGAGGGTCGGGTCGAGACCGGCCCGCGACGCCCGCTGCATTTTCGTTGCAACATTCTCTCCCCCACGATCTACGTACGCGTTTTGCCTTCCGTCTCGCCCGGACTTGGCTCTTCCACCCGGCTGCGGTCAGTGAACCCTCGAAACCTCAGATGACATTGATAGACGTATAGAATCACTGTTAAATTTTTTTTGGGAATTTGATGCTACTGAATTTAATTTAGGGAAGATTTAATTTATGATCTACATTTAATATTCAATTATTGTGCAAAATTAAGTTAATGTATTAATTTAGGCTGCAAGGAAATTGGATTTTTTGGACTGTAAGGAAATTGGATTTTTATCGAGAAACTGCGATGTATTAAATTTAATATGCAAGTGTGACTGAAATAAAAATGTACGGGACCACAGGAAACCTTAACAATATCGTATTTATCATAGAACTGTCTTAATTTCCGGCGAAAAAATTATTCTTAATTTCCAGATGATCGATCGCTCTAAATGATTAATTATTTATTAATTATTACAAAAAATTATTATTATTATTATTATTATTATTTATTACTTATTATTTTTTATTTCTTAATTATTTATTTTCCGAATATTTAC
This sequence comes from Pimpla rufipes, assembly GCA_963932165.1. Taxonomy (NCBI): domain Eukaryota; kingdom Metazoa; phylum Arthropoda; class Insecta; order Hymenoptera; family Ichneumonidae; genus Pimpla; species Pimpla rufipes. The sequence goes on from OZ010632.1 coordinate 19,569,717, forward strand.
AGAGAAGCATCATAGAAAATCTGTAGGATTACTTCTGGCCCAAGTCGGGCCCACCTCGGGCGCTGAACAGGGTCTGACCAGGGCCTGACCAGGACCGGTTTTAACGCCACGGATTTTCCACCAGGGTTCCGGAACTCGAAGACATTCTTCGGTGCCGTAGAAACAGTCGGGCAGACTGACTGAGGCCTGAAACGGAGTAAGGGGGGCCCCCGTGCGACAAGGTGGACGAAAACTCAGACACCCTTTATGAAGACCGCAAACGCGTGCGGGAACGGAGTTGCAGTACCACCTCCCCCGCTCGACTCTTGGCACAAATACCACGGCGGAAGGGAATGCGTAAAGGCGAACCTCGTACAAAGGGTACTTTGCTCCAGACGCTGTGGGTATTAATAAGGGGTACCCGCGTTGATGAAAGGAGTCTCACCCTGACTCCTTCTTGACGTTGAATTTTCAGAAGAGAGAAGCTTCACTGCAGACGACGGACGCGCCGCGGTGGCCGCCACGTCAGTGCGTTCTCCACCGGTCGGCGCTTCGGGCGTCCCTTCCACCTTTGTTTCTCTCACGGTCGCCCAACTTTTCATTGTCGCGCCGCAGCTTTGACAGCAGGAAGAAACAAATCTGCGCTTTTTTTACTTGTTTTTTTTCGAGATTGTGTTTGACGAGCCCGAAAAGGGTCAAATCTAATTTTTGTTTGGTCACCGGACGTCCAAACGAGTCTAATTTGGCGACAGGTAGAAACGACTCGAAGGAACTTTGCGGTTAATTAATCAAGATATTAGCTTTGACAGCAAGAAAAATAAATATGTTATTTTTTTTACTCGTTTTGGACGGGCTAAAAAATAGGTCGTAATTATTTTTAATCGCGAGACGTCCAGACGAGTCTAATTGAGTGTCTGTCTCGACAGTGAATTGAGTGTACTCGAAAGTTCTAAAGAGAGGGAAATGTTGAGGAGACAAAAACATTATTTTCTTACGGTCGCTAATTCTGTGAAACTTTTTCACAGCTATAGAAATAAAGAAATATATTTTTTAAGCTGATCAAAAAAATATTGTTATATTTTATGATTATTCCTCTTAGATACTTGAAATACGATAATTGAGTTCGTCTTGAGTATTCGAAACTTCTGAAGAGAAGAAAATATTGAGACAAAAAAAAAGAGTTTCCTTATCTCGTGCCAATTTTTGTAATTGTTATTTTTTTTTTCTTTCAAGTAGTAGACGTAGACAATGTTGCATCTCTGCCAAGTATTCGAAAGTTGTTCGACCGACGATATCCGGAGTTTCTTAGGCGTGAGCCGTCATTTTTGTAATTAATTAATTATGATGCCGAGCGACGACGAAGTAAAACGGTCCCGTCGGACCTTATCCTTAAGGGGGCCGCGACTTAGTTTGCGTCGAACGACTCACCGAGTTAGTCAAGGTTGAACGGTCGCCTCGAAACTCGTCCAATTTATCCGCGAGCAGAACGTCGGATAAGCAGCAGGTTCGCGTTACCCACGCCCGGGCTAAGTAATACGAGAAACTAATTAGAAACAGTCGTTGCTATACGTCGCTCTTTCCGCCTACAACGCGCGCGCGCGTTCACCCCCTTAACTACAGCCGGGCGGTATGGAGTACGTGAGCTGCAGCGCGCTTAAACGTACCGACGCTCACGGGCTTTTAATTCCGGTGGGTGAACGTATAATCGATTATGCGAATTTTATTCCTGGGCTGGGAATCGATATCTCGATCGATAAAATCGAACCGTACGAACTAACGTTTTTATCCGACGACGAATTATCTCGTATTTCGAGCACTTGAGAGGAATAATCATAAAATAAATATTTTTATGGTCAGATAAAAAAAAAGATGTCTTCATTTTTCTAGCTGTGAAAAATGTTCGCAGAACAAGCCACCATAATATTCGAAGCAACGTGGATTAATTTCTCGTAGAGATAGAATTTTGTGTACGTCAACTGCTTGAATGATTTTTTTAAATTAATAGATAATTAATGACAATTGTAATTAATATTAACCATTGTAATTAATTGTTAATTACAAAAATTAACAGAAGCCAACGAAACTCTTTTTTTTCTCCTCAACATTTTTTCTTTTTCTCCTCTCTTAAAAAATTTCGAATACTCAAGACCGACACTCAATTATCCTGTACTTTAAGTATTTAATACGAATAATCATAAAATAGACATTATTATACTGAGCTTAAAAAATTGATTTCGCTAGCCGTGGAAAGAGTTCGCCGAACAAGCGGCCATAATCTCCAAAGCAGCGCAGATTTCCCGTCGGTAGCCGCGTCGATATTTTCCCCTCGCGCTTTTCTCTTGATAATTTTCCGTTGCTTATAGCGGCCTCGTTTGTTCCTCTCATTTTATGTCAGCCATAGAGCGCGTCGAAAGAAGCGATGGAACGCCAGCCGCCAGGTACGAGCGGCAAAGGGAGTTGAAGGGCTTGAGGTGAGCTCGGTGGTGAGCAGGAGGAGGAGCGAGAGAGAGCAGACAAAAGAGAATGAGGATTTGCGCGGTGCGAAGGAAAAGCTGTTCGTTTTACGAGGTTCAACGCTCGAGGCCCCCGCGGGCTCGCGATAACCGCTCTGGTGTTGCGGTGAGTTGGTACTCACTACTGACGATACCAACCGCGAGCGTCGCGACTGCCGGCGACGACTCATTGAAAACCCATAACTGTTACGACGACAATTTTTATTTATCACCACGAGTGCGGCGAGAAGGGCCCTTCGTCGCGATACAGCCCGTCGTATAGCCTCAAGTAGTCCTGTAGATATTACGACACCCACTGTGCAGCCACGGACGCAGCGGGACGATGACTTTCAGCATTGTCCTGTCTCTTCCCGGGAAATCCCACAGCCGCATGGATCTCCGGGCACTGAGAACCCTTATGATGCACTCGGCTTCTTCTGCACGTATTTTTATTTTTTGCTTTTTTCGGCATATTACGGTTTACAGTTTACAGTATTGATCCCAAACTCCAGACATGGATGTCCAGAAAAGAACATTCGGCTTCTTCTGCACCTATTTTTATTTTTGTTTTTTTTTCGGCATAATACAGTTTACAGTATACAGTGCTGATCCCAAACTCCAGACTTTGATGTCCAGAAAAGAACATTCGGCTTCTTCTGCACCTATTTTTATTTTTGTTTTTTTTCGGCATATTACAGTTTACAGTATTGATCCCAAACTCCAGACATGGATGTCCAGAAAAGAACATTCGGCTTCTTCTGCACCTATTTTTATTTTTGTTTTTTTTTTCGGCATAATACAGTTTACAGTATACAGTGCTGATCCCAAACTCCAGACTTTGATGTCCAGAAAAGAACATTCGGCTTCTTCTGCACCTATTTTTATTTTTGTTTTTTTTCGGCATATTACAGTTTACAGTATTGATCCCAAACTCCAGACTTTGATGTCCAGAAAAGAACATTCGGCTTCTTCTGCACCTATTTTTATTTTTGTTTTTTTTCGGCATATTACAGTTTATTACAGTTTACAGTACTGATCGCGAACTCCAGACTTTGATGTCCAGAAAAGAACATTCGGCTTCTTCTGCACCCATTTTTTTTTTTTTTTTTTTTTCGGCATATTACAGTTTACAGTACTGATCCCAAACTCCAGACTTTGATATCCAGAAAAGAACATTCGGCTTCTTCTGCACCTATTTTTATTTTTGTTTTTTTTTCGGCATATTACAGTTTACAGTTTACAGTACTGATCCCAAACTGCAGACTTTGATGTCCAGAAAAGAACATTCGGCTTCTTCTGCACCTATTTTTATTTTTGTTTTTTTTTCGGCATATTACAGTTTACAGTATTGATCCCAAACTCCAGACTTTGATGTCCAGAAAAGAACATTCGGCTTCTTCTGCACCTATTTTTATTTTTGTTTTTTTTTCGGCATAATACAGTTTACAGTTTACAGTGCTGATCCCAAACTCCAGACTTTGATGTCCAGAAAAGAACATTCGGCTTCTTCTGCACCTATTTTTATTTTTGTTTTTTTGTTCGGCATATTACAGTTTACAGTTTACAGTACTGATCCCAAACTCCAGACTTTGATGTCCAGTAAAGAACATTCGGCTTCTTCTGCAACTATTTTTATTTTTGTTTTTTTTTCGGCATATTACAGTTTACAGTTTACAGTACTGATCCCAAACTCCACACTTTGATGTCCAGAAAAGAACATACGGCTTCTTCTGCACCTATTTTTATTTGTATTTTTTGCATTTTCGGCATATTACAGTTTACAGTTTACAGTGCTGACCCCAAGCTCCAGACTTTGATGTCCAGAAAAGAACATTCGGCTTCTTCTGCACCTATTTTTTGCTATTTCTTTGCTGCACATTAAAGTTTGCTGTGTTGATCTCAAACTCCAGATGTTGATGACCAGAAACGAGAACACGGATTTTTTTCGCACCTGTTTTTTTTTTTTGCTGCGCATTAAGGTTTATGGTATTGATCCCAAACTCCAGACGCTGATGTCCTCAAACGAGGACTCGGTGCGAATGAACCGAGTCCTCGAAGGCGATGGGCGTGAAAGGTAAACAGTCGTAAATTCACGTGACGCTTTTACGACTTTTCACTGTCTACGAAATGGCGCACCCTGCGAATTTGCAGGTCGGGTCTTTCCAGCCCCAAGGGTTATGGACCTCACCTGAGATGTGTTAATGACGACTGTGTTAATGAGGATTGAGCGGTTTGGTCAGAACAGTTTCCAACGCTGCTTATCGGTCCGCAACTTGAGAAACAAATACACGCAGCGAGTTCCGTCGTTCCTTCGATTATTCCCGAGTGAGATGAAAAAGACGCTGGAAAATAATGAGGCTGCGGGATCCGCGAGAGACAAAACTCCCGGCGAAACTTCGGGTTCCGCAGGTGGAAGCTCCGCTCCATCTCAATTCTCTTCCCAGCCACCGGCATCTTTTCCCCTCGCCCCCTCGCGTTCCCAGCTCCGCTGTTTCTCCACCCCCTCCACACGTCTCTCTATTTTGTCTCCCAGGGTTTTAGCACCCTATTGTCATCACGAATTATCGCGCAGGTCGAGCTGTCACGGCCCACGGGTGTTCTCGGGCCCGTTGATGGCGCACCGGAAGTCGTTTTCGTCGGTGGAACGGAAAGCGAGAAAGATGGAAGGAATGGGGATGGAAGCAGCAGGAAGAGGACAGCAGGATGGAAGCGTAGGAAGAGGACAGCAGGATGGAAGCGTAGGAAGAGGACAGCAGGATGGAAGCGTAGGAAGAGGACAGCAGGATGGAAGCGTAGGAAGAAGACAGCAGGATGGAAGCGTAGGAAGAGGACAGCAGGATAGAAGCGTAGGAAGAGGACAGCAGGATGGAAGCGTAGGAAGAGGACAGCAGGATGGAAGCGTAGGAAGAGGACAGCAGGATGGAAGCGTAGGAAGAGGACAACAGGATGGAAGCGTAGGAAGAGGACAACAGGATGGAAGCGTAGGAAGAGGACAGCACGATGGAAGCGTAGGAAGAGGATAGCAGGATGGAAGCATAGGAAGAGGACAGCAGGATGGAAGCGTAGGAAGAAGACAGCAGGATGGAAGCGTAGGAAGAGGACAGGAGTGGCAGGAGGGGAGGAGGCAGGCAGGAAGCTTTGTCCGGAAGTCGAAAACTGTGTTTTATCTCCCAAGGGCCGATTTCTCGTTGGCGGTACCAAACTTTAACCAAGATTCTTGACGTCGGTTCGGTGGAAAAAGAACCAAAAAGCGGGGGCGAAAAGGAGGGTCTGTCGGAGGGAGGCCGGCGATGGAAGAGCAATAGAAGGACCAGCACGTTGTTCGACGTTGGCAGCCAACGGGCACCAAGTGCAAGCTGAGCGAGGACGAGGAAGCGGCAGAAGGAGCGAGGCACGAGGATCCCGAGGAATACGTGCGGGCCGGCGAGACACGAGCAATGGCGAACAGGACGAGAGAGCGGAAAGTGGGCCATGAGTTTCGCGGTTTATTGAAAAGCTGCTGGTACCCCTAAGAGCTTCTTCCACGTTCAGCTCTCGGGGCGGCGGCGAACGTTGCCCCCCTCCCCCCTCACCACCTCCACCCCCCTTCTTCCCGCCCCCTTCGCACTTTTGCCCTCTTGGGTTCCGCTCTTCCCACGTTCGAACAACGCGCACGAGGCGTCTTATCCTCCACATCCCACTTCCTCCTTCCCATATTTCCCACCTCCTCCTCCTCCTCCTCGCCTCCTCCTTTCATATCCCGGTCGTCCTCCTCCTCCTCCTCCTCCTCTCCTTCCGGACTCTTCCTGCCGCTCCCGCGTCCTAACTCCTAGCTCTCCACGCGCTCCCGGACGTCTATTTTATTTTGCCGGGGCCGGCCTCGAGTGCGCCGACACACTCGATTCCTGTGTTTCTTGTCTTCCACGTGGGATAAGATCCTCGTTCTGTATTAACCCAACAGCCGGGCTAAGAGCCGCAAATGGAAGCGACCTGGGTAAATGTTTATCGAGCGGCCTTTCGCGGTCGTCTTCGAGTTGAATTAGCGGGGAGAGGGGGACACAGACCAGGCGATTGGTCAACGTTGACAGTCGCCCTGTGATGTCGTCTTGATTCTCGTAAGAGGAGATTGACAGACCCCAATGTGTTTTTCACGTGAAAGCCACTTGACGCCGGGGTTGTTAACGAGTGTTGATAAAAGTGATTTGGCCCTGAAGTCGCCTGGTCCAGTCGCGATGATCGCCACTCCTGAACCCTTCCGTGTTTTCATCTCATCTCACACCGAGAGAAAAGGTTTTCTTGATTCCAAAGAAATGGGTGGATTGAATTTTTTTCATTGATTTCAATGAAATATTTCTTTGAATTTCAAAAACACGGTCTCCTTGATTCAAAGAAATAATATACTTGATATTGACAATAAGTCGTATTACCGTTTCTCGTGCGAGCCGGTCTGGGGTGGGATCCTAAGTTAACGATAACGATACGGTAAGGCCTCGCCGACCAATCATGGATCAAGCACAAAGGAATGCTGATTCACGAGCAGCCGAGCTGCCAATCACGAATCAGCATTCCTTGGTGCTTGATCCATGACTGGCCGGCGAGGCCTTACCGTATCGTTATCGTTAACTCAGGATCCCACCCCTGTTATGGTATGGTCAAGTCAAGTCAAATCGAGAAGATAATCATTGGTTAAACCATTCAAGTTATTGGTTATCATATCCAAGCAATACGGTACGTAACCAAGAACCTGGTCGACATAACCTATAATTTGGTTGATGAGATCGTTCAAAGAAAATACAATATCAACTTAAGGATATTGTTTCATTGACGTCAAAGAAATATTTCATAGGTTGAGATTTCAAGGAAATGTCATTGAATCAAGGAAACTTTTTTTTTCGCTGCACTCGCCCCCAGGTTCCGAAGACGAAGGTTTCAACCCGAGTCAAAAAACGGATCGTCGAGGATTGCAAGCAAAGTTGCATCTGCGGTCTCCGCGCGCAGTTTGCACGGTGAATACGTCAGAAGCTGTGGAAGAGACAATTCAGCGAGGCGGGTTGGATGCTTCGAACAATGTCGTAGCCCACATTGGAGACCGCGGAAATCCGGAATCGTTAATCGCAATCACAAAGGATCCAACGAGGGGTGGGGGGCAGAAAGGGGGATAGACACGATAGGCCGATGTCGGAAATATTAGCGAGGGAACGGAGGACTTCGCGGGAATGAAGCGCAGCCGGAGAGTTAATGAGAAATCCGCGGTACCTTCAACGAATTGAGAAGCTTCCCGAACACAGTGGAAACGGTGGAAGCGATGGGCAAAAGTTCCATTTTCTTTTGCCTCGCTTTTTCTTCGTCCTCCAATCTCCGTCTCGCAGGGCGCATTGTGCCTCGCTCTACCTCATTTCCCTTCACCGTATCGCGGATGGCTAAAGCCAGGCTAGCCGGGTGGTCGTCAGCTTCACCCTACGCGTGCCGCGCGAAGTCCTCGATGCAAACCGCTGTGTGCCCTTCCGGCTGTAGCGACTCGCAACAAGACCAACGCGAGCCAGTTTTGCCTCGCAGTCGTCGCGCTCTAAGCAGCGGTCGAAGCCAAAGCGGAAAACCGGGCGCGGGACGTCCCGGTGGACGAGTCGCTAACAAGAAGAAACGGCGGACGTTAAGCCATCGTCGTGTCTAAGAAAACGAAGCTTATTCAAGGGGCCAAATCTCCCTCGAGCCCTGGGCAACTTCGAGTACTTCGACTCTGTGCTTTCCCCCTCTGTCTCCACCCCCGCCCTCGAGTTCCGGCTTCCGTCGTTGTGCGCGAGCTGTTTGGTCCTCCGACTCCCCTTTGCGGGCTGCTCGCTCAGCGGGGAAGAAAATGGAAGGGAAACGGAGAGGCAGGAAGGGACGAAAGGACCAGCGATTCGAGAGCCCTAACGTCCTTTTGTGCTCGCCGCGCGGAAACAACGTAGCGGGCAACGAGACCATAAATATCTGCGCGGAATTATTGTGCCCTCGTTGTATCTGTCATCCCCTTCCAGTCCTTCTCGCAGTCCATCGGATTCAGAAAATGGTCGCGTTGATTCGAACTTGTTCAGATTCAGCGAGCATTCAGGCTCGTATTCGAATGACGTTACGTCGGGCAGTCGCGGGTATGACGTTTGGAAAGGCTGGCTGGAAATCTGGACTGCGGGGGAAATAAGCCGTCCAAACGTATCGCGACTCCCGTCGGGCTTAGCCTCATTTACAATGAGATTAATTCGGCCGTTGGCCGAGGGGGCGACGGAGGGGAAATAGGATCGAGTTGTGGACGCGCGTGGAACACGCGGAATTTTCTCAATTTCGTTGAAAGCTTGAACAACCCGCGCGGCTCGACCGTAAGTTTCAGTCCAGGGTGGAGAGGAATCTGGGGTGCCTGGGGGATGGGATTATTCTTAGGAACAATGTAATAAGGATAAAAGGCAAATTGACGGAGATACCGAGAAAGAGAGACACGTGAAATCAGCTAAGTAGGGAATTTGTTTAATGGGGTATGACAAACGTGCGTGAAAATCTGTCGTGCAGCAGCTTCGCAGCATTGCAAGCGACGCGTTGATAGGCACACTGCGGATGGTGCATTGACTCATCCAACTACCCCGATGATAGGTTAAGTTCCGTTCCGATAAACTGGCAAACTGCGATCATCATGCGTCGGTTTGTTACCATGGAATGAATAAACTGTCGATCAGCGGCAACCTAATCGAACAAACTGATGATCCGTCGCATAATTCTGTTTACAAACTGAGACAAGCAACAGCCTCATATGCGAGCTCGATATGGTCCTCCCATTGTGTGTCACTGCTCACTGGACACTCGCTGCGGGAAAACAATCACGAGCACTAGATGCCCGGGGGTTGGGATTAATTTTCAGGAAAAAAATGAAAACGTAATAACGGTAAAAGGGAAATGGACAGACAGACTGACAGGCAGACAGACACGTGAAGTCAGCTGAGTAGAAAAACTGTTCAAATGTGAATTGCGATGCAAACGTTTGTCCAGCGTTGAAAACTGAACACGTGTTGCCATACGAACGTTTTGTTAAACTAGGCTAATCATCACATGCGCCGGCGCGCGTGCCTGAAAAATGCCAAAATCGACCTCAGAAATATATATTTTTTTCAAAATATAGACTTTTAACCTATACCATCGTTCTCAAGTCGCATATTCTACCCCTAAAAACACTGGTTATGAAGCTTTTTAATCGATTTTGAAAAAAATAGTTTATTGGCGACGAAATTTTTTTTTTCTGTCAGAAATCGTAGATCCGGCTCCCGACCGAAAATCGCCAAAATCGACCCCAATTTTTTTCTTTTCAAAATATCGACTTCTAACCTATACCATCGTTCTCAAGTCGCATATTCTACCCCCAAAAACACTGGTTATTAACCTTTTTTAATCGATTTTGAAAAAAATATTTTTTTGGCGACGAAATTTTTTTTTTTCTGTCAGAAATCGTAGATTCGGCTCCCGACCGAAAATCGGCAAAATCGACCCCAACTTTTTTTCTTTTCAAAATATCGACTTCTAACCTATACCATCGTTCTCAAGTCGCATATTCTACCCCTGAAAACACTGGTTATTAACCTTTTTTAATCAATTTTGAAAAAAATATTTTTTTGGCGACGAAATTTTTTTTTTTCTGTCAGAAATCGTAGATCCGGCTCCCGACCGAAAATCGGCAAAATCGACCCCAATTTTTTTCTTTTCAAAATATTGACTTTTAACCTATACCATCGTTCTCAAGTCGCATATTCTACCCCCGAAAACATTGGTTATTAACCTTTTTTAATCGATTTTGAAAAAAATATTTTTTTGGCGACGAACATTTTTTTTTTCTGCCAGAAATCGTAGATTCGGCTCCCGACCGAAAATCGGCAAAATCGACCCCAATTTTTTTCTTTTCAAAATATCGACTTCTAACCTATACCATCGTTCTCAAGTCGCATATTCTACCCCCGAAAACATTGGTTATTAACCTTTTTTAATCGATTTTGAAAAAAATATTTTTTTGGCGACGAACATTTTTTTTTTCTGCCAGAAATCGTAGATTCGGCTCCCGACCGAAAATCGGCAAAATCGACCCCAATTTTTTTTCTTTTCAAAATATCGACTTCTAACCTATACCATCGTTCTCAAGTCGCATATTCTACCCCCGAAAACACTGGTTATTAACCTTTTTTAATCGATTTTGAAAAAAATATTTTTTTGGCGACGAACATTTTTTTTTTTTCTGTCAGAAATCGTAGATCCGGCTCCCGACCGAAAATCGCCAAAATCGACCCCAATTTTTTTCTTTTCAAAATATCGACTTCTAACCTATACCATCGTTCTCAAGTCGCATATTCTACCCCCGAAAACACTGGTTATTAACCTTTTTTAATCGATTTTGAAAAAAATATTTTTTTGGCGACGAAAATTTGTTTTTTCTGTCAGAAATCGTAGATCCGGCTCCCGACCGAAAATCGCCAAAATCGACCCCAATTTTTTTTCTTTTCAAAATATCGACTTTCAACAATGCTTTCCGTTACTCATGAACTTTTTAAAAGAGGAATAGGACTTCTCGTTTCTTGGGTGGGAGCGAGAAACTTTCTTTTCTCGCTCCCACCTAAACATCCTAAACTACATCCAACACACTGTTAGAAATATATTATATCAAACGCCCCTGATGTGGACTTTTTCCTAGTGTTACTAACTATAGTGTTAACAGTAACACTTTTTACGGTGTAAAATTAACACCAGCCGTTTCGTTAAATCTATTCCTCTGTAAAGTGACGATACATTATAAAACTTTTCGCTTAACACCGCTCGTTATATCACCGTGATCGGTGTGGACTTATACAGACACCATCTCGGTGTTATTTCTAACACCACATTTTTAACAGCGTCGACCAGGTTGCGTGAATGTCGCACGCGAGCGAATAGCGAAATCTAATAGTGCATGATAAGAGCCGTAGCTGTTGCCCAGCGACCCATTACGAGCGACATGTTGATTCCCACCGCGCATCATGTATCGGACTCTCATCAAACTACTTCCCACATCAGGCCGCGCAGTCCCGATGAACCGGCTAACTGTGGCCAATCGTCCATCGCTTCCACACGCCACAAAATGAATATGCTATATCGATCAACGAGGGAAACTAATCGAACAAAACGGCATCATCGTCGCCAGCGCCAATCGTGAACGACAACAAAGGCGCGAATGCGCCAATTCCCTTCGCTAAACTAAGACCAGCGATGGCCTCATCCACAGCGACTCGATATGGTCCTCCCACTCTGTGTCATTGCGCAGTACGACACTCGTGATGTGGCTGCAGATCCGTACATAACACACACGGCTCGTCACGCTCAATCGTCAGATTTCTCCGCGTTATATAATCCAGCGTTCGCGTTATGGGCGGACATGAGCGAGGCCTCTCTGATATCCGTGGACGAACTCTGCTGCACCGCAGCTTCCGACCTGGGTTTGCCGTCCCTTCCCGATCATCCGGAACAGAAATACCCAACGGCTGAAGCGGTGCAACCTACACACAGGTGTCCTATTAGTATTGTGGACATGATGTCCATCGACCAGATGGAATGCGAACGCTCGCGCGCTCGGACGACCCTATGATGCGTCTGTGACCGGACGACGCGACGCTCGATTCAATCTTCAAGCTTCCTTGATTCCGCAATTTCTACGTCTTGTCGACTTGCAGCCACCCCTGACAACACCAAAGGGTCCATTTGTGAGCATTTAGTACACTAAAGTCCACTAACTGGGATTCCATTTTTAGGCTTATGATGTCCAAAAAACCATCATAAAAAAAAGCATTTCAAAAAGCATGCTGGGTCCTAATATTAGTATTGCGCCTGCAAAAGTTAGACCGCCCATTCAAAAGAGTACTTTCTGATTCCTACATGAGACCTGCACCTTGACGTCCATCCGGTGTTATCAAGGCACGTCCAACTTTTCAGGCTGATTCGTAGGTACAATGTAAAAAATGTGGTGTTAAAGACTGCACCAAGACGATGTCTGTATAAGTCCAAACCAATCACGGTGATAACTAGAAGTGTTAAACGAAAAGTCTTACAATGTATCGTCACTTTACACAGGAATAAGTTTAATGAAACGGCTGATGTTAATTTTACACCTTAAAAAGTATTACTGTTAACACTATTATAAGTAACACTAGGAAAAAGTGCACACCAGCAGCGTTTGACAATGTATATTTCCATCTTAAAAAGAGTAGTATAGGCCGAGAAGACGCGTGAAGGGGAGTTCAAATGTACAAACACACGGCCAATGCAATGTATGTAAATGTATATTTCTGACAGTGTAGAATTGCGGTTGAATTTTTTACCCCGAATCGCGTCACCGATTTAGGTTTCAACGTCTTCCAGAGCTGTTCGAGGCTTAGTCAGCGTGTAAAATGAGGAAGTGGCAACGCTGTTATCCAGTCGAAGGCGCGCAGTAGTCGAATTTCTCGAAACATCGCTAATTGACCAAGTTGTTGGCTGGCTGCTGTTCCCGTTGCTGATTCTGATGCGACGCTGGGGCGACTTCCCGACTCCCCGCTAGCCCCGCCGTCTTGATATCGGCCTCCTTGGATGCTTCTGGCTCTCTCGGCCTCGCGATGGAGTCCATTTTGCGGTTCAACACTGTGCGGAGTGTAGAGTCAACGGCAAAAGCGGCGAAGAGATCACGTCGGACCTGACCTCGTCCCTTTCCCTTTTCAGCCTCCCGTAGCCGCTTCCACCTTCTCCCGGCCCAACTCCTTCTGCCGTGTAAGACCCTGATAAATAGAGCAAGTTTCATGCAACGTGTTGCTCTCCCCAACGAAGCACCCGACCCCCGGTGTCTCGTTATACGCGCGCAGCGCCTAAGTGCCGGAAACTTTGGCCAGAATCCACCGGCATCGCGAGCTGTTTCAGCTCCGGCTTCGTGCGTTTTCCATGCCACACCAGGCGAGTGCATACGGCGACGTTTCTCAATAATCCGCCAGCGGAATTGTGTCCCATCAATTCGTGATCATGGTGATACGTTTGTCAATGGATCTTGATGGCCTCCTGATGTCTTCTCGTTGGTCCCGCTCGTTGCGTTAATCGGAAAAACTTTGCCAGTGAGGAGGTCCAAGTAGGGAGACTCCCAAGACGGGCAAATTTGTCACATTGATGGGGTCCTTGCAGGAATAGTCGGCATAAGTTGGGATCCGGATGTAGTCGAGTCTGCTGATGCTGCAGTATTATTTAGCTGCTTCAGTGAAAAGATTCCCTTCTGCTATAGAAGCATGGCAGAAGGGAATCACTTAATGTCTTCATGCCTTGATGTCTTGATATCTTGAAGTCTTGTTGTCTTGATGTTTTCACGGAGAAAATGGTTTTGCTATGTCAGCAAATCTTTTGTTAAAATAGTGGCAACATTACGTTCTCTGTTAACCTAGCAACCAATTTTGTTGTACCGGCAAAAAAATTTGTTTGTTTAGTAAAAAAAAATATAAAATAATTGTTAGCCTAGCAGATAACGCAATGTTGTCACTATGTTAACAAAAGATTTGCTGGCATAGCAAAACCGTTTTCTCCGTGTTGATGTTTTGATATCTTAATGTCTTGATGTCTTGATGTCTTCATGTCTTGATGTCTTGATATCTTGATGTCTTGATGTCTTGATGTCTTGATGTCTTGATGTCTTGATGTCTTGATGTCTTGATGTCTTGATGTCCTGCTGTCCTGATCTCTTCATGTCTTGATGTCTTTTCATTGCAGCCACTCACCGCTATGTTTTTTTTTCTCCCAAGAGCAATTTCATCAAACAAACGAATCACAATCATTTCACTCTCTGATGAGCACAAAACACAAGAGCCCCAATATCCGTTTTATCTTCAGAACCAGCCCGACGCGACGTGTGTTCCGCAATAAAACAGCGCCCGGTTTTGCACAAAGGCCTTGCAGCTATGTCAGCGAAGCGACTAAAGGGGGCTTGACGAAAGAAAAGAAAAAAAAAAAAAAAACGAAAAATACGAGATTGTTCCCAAAGAGTCGCGACTCCTCCTCCCATCAGCTCGCGGCCCCTCGGCCGGATTCCTCGTGGGGTGCACGCGCGCATATCTTCCGGCACAGGCGGCATCGACGTAACGCAATTCCAGGGCAAAATTACGCTCTCCCCGAGTCCGGGGGGGCCCGGAGAGAGCGAGCGGCCGCTCTCAAAGCGTCATTGTACTTCATCTCCTCGTCGGGTCTCGGGCGTCTCGCCGTCGGCCCACCGGGGAGATGAAACGAGCGCGTAACTACGTTTCTAACTCAATTGGAACTGCGATCTTTCGGGGAACACAATCCGCACAGCGCCGCGAACACTCCCACTGTATGAGCCACGGGGATATCGCCTCGCTCGGTCGGGGCAGCGGATTGCCGCCCCGGGTCAACCCTCGCGGCCGGGCGTCGATCCCGCTCGCTGTGCGCTCGCTGACTTCTGGCGGGTCTGCGACTTGGCTGTTTCCAATGATTATTTTAGCGGGAATCGAAGGGCAGCGCACGCGTTCCCAGCCAAGTTTACATGCAGCCGCGTTGATTACCAGCGACTGCCGGACTGTCTCGGGGGTGCGATAAAATAAAATAAAAATAACAAAAACCACCCCAGCGAAATCGAAACTGAGTATACGGTGACGGTATTGTTAAGGGGGCTCTCGGATGACGGCACGGAAAGCGCGTATTTTATCAGTGTTTCCGGGGAAATTTTCACGAAGGTTCGCCAATCGATTTTCGACCCGACGATATACCAATTCAGGGGGTTTCAAGCGGCGACGCCGTGTTTTGGATTACCCGCGTGTCGCACACGCGCGCGCGGGATTGTATTTTATCGATCGTGAAATTGCGAGCCCGCGGTGAGCAATGGGCGCGAGCCGGCCGAACTCTCGGTGCGTTGTTAAAACGCCGTTGCGGTGACGCAAAATAATATATAACGGGCGAACCATTCGGCCATTTTTCAACGCACGGCAAATTGATTCATTATTCTCAAATTCGGGTTTCTCGCGCGCGCCACTTTTTGCAGTCGGGCGATTCGGTTATTTTTTTTATTCTTTACGATGCACAATTGAATTAATACGGCGAGCAATCGAATTTGATGTCAAAGTTTTATTTCAGTTGTATTTTTTTCTTCAATATTTTATGTCAATCGTTGAAAGGGTAACAAGGCCTGCATGTCAAGATTGCGCCAATGCCTGTCAGTTTATTATTGTAGACAAGAGATTTCATTTTTTATTTTTTTTATTTTTAAGCACAATTGAAATAATACGAGCAATTAAATTTGGTGTCAGTGTCGATCGAGGAAAAAATTTATAAAATAAAAAAGTGCCTGCATTTCAAGATTGTGCCTGTCAGTTTATTTTTGCAGCCGGGCGATTTAATTAATTTATTTATTTTTGTAAACACGATTGAAATAATATGAGTAATTAAATTTTATGTCAGTGTCAGTCGTGCAAAAAAATGTAAAAAATAAAAAAGCGCCTGCATTTCAAGATTGTGCCTATCAGTTTATTTTTGTAGCCGGGCGATTTAATTTATTTATTTATTTTTGTAAACACGATTGAAATAATATGAGTAATTAAATTTTATGTCAGTGTCAGTCATGTAAAAAATTAAAAAAAAATTAAACCAGGGCCTGCATGTTCAGTATATGCCAGTAGCCGTCAGTTTATTTTCGTAGGCAGGCGATTTAATTAATTTATTTATTTCTGTAAACACAATTAAAATAATACGAGCAATTAAATTTCCTGTCATTGTCAGTCGTGCAAAAAAAAAAAGTAAAAAACAAAAAAGCGCCTGCATGTCGAGATTGCGCCAGCTCCTGTCAGTCGCATGAAACGACACGTCGTGACACAATCTTGAAAATAATAATGTTCTCGATTGCGATATATCCCTCCACCCCGACGGCGCCGCGTGAAACGCACCTGCGCTTTTTGGTCTCCCGTTTTGCCCGCCGCGCGCATAAATATTCGAGTGTCATCGGTTTAGACGGTCGATCACCTGCCTGCTTAGGCAGACCCTCTGTCAGTCGCCCGTCCGTCGGATCCCTCGAGGCCTCCGGAGCGGAGGGGCGAAAAAAAAAAAACGATTTGAAGCATTTTCTTCGTTGTCGCTGCCGGGTGGTGCCCGGCGTGGTCCCGAATAATCCAGCGACGTCACCCCCCCGAATGCCGCGTATAAAAATTCCATAAACCGCGGCTGGTGCACTTTCTAATCAATATGCGAGCGTGCTCCCGCGGACGAGTGGTGGGTTTAATGCTCGGTCGAGAGATACAGGAGAGCCCGAATGTGTGGAAGGGAGAACAGCCAGGAGGCACGGCCGTCGCGACGCGAAAAACCACCGGGCCCAAGTGGACTCCCCGCCCCCCCCCCCCCCCCCCCCCCGGGAAAGGGTGCGTTTTATTCATGACCCCGCCGAAACCCCCTGTGGATCATCCCCCTCGTCTGCGACACGATAGCCCGTGGCAACAATTTCTTACACGCGAGCGGTGGAGATGAGAGTGTGGGATCAAAACTACCCCCGGTATTATAGGGTGGCTCTCTTACTTTATTTGTCTGCCTTCCGTTCCGTCCCCTTTCCGCTTTAAGAGGACACATGAACGTATTTCTTTTATTTTTTTACACTCGTCGTACTTCATCGTTGCCATTTGTTTTACGTCTCGCAACGGACACTCACAAAGAGGCAGATAAAAAGTCTGAGGAGCTCTCGTTTGTATGCATGGAAGTGGCAATGCGGAATTTAATAACAATGTTCAGCGATGCAATTTATTTGCTGAATCTTCTAGAAATAAAGTTGATGGTACAATTGGCTTTGTAATTCTTAATAATAGTAACAATTATTGAGATGTAATTCTTAATAATAGTAACATAATGTAATTATAAAATGATGCGTATATTTTTTAATGATTGCAATGAATATTTATTCTCAACAAAATTTAATAGTAATTTTCTAGAAAAAAATGTAGAAATGCGGTTAATGCATTATGACATTAATGAAGGACCATGTTCTTCCATTTTTGCGCGATAGCTCGCAATTTTTGTTTGAAGACGAGGTATCTATGCAGCTATTTAATAGTCCACACCTACAGAACAATGAAATTTAATATTTTTGAAAACATTTTTTTTTGAAATTTAATATTTTTGAAAAGATTTATTTTTGAAATTTAATATTTTTGAAAAGATTTATTTTTGAAATTTAATATTTTTGAGAAGATTTATTTTTGAAATTTAATATTTTTGAATAGATTTATTTTTGAAACTTAATATTTTTGAAAAGATTTATTTTTGAAATTTAATATTTTTGAAAAGATTTTTTTTTTTTTGTAAGTAATTTAATAGTCCACACCTACAGAACAAACTGTACTGCAACATTAATTTCTCAAAGTAACGAGAGTTTATAACTCTGCACATTCATTTTTTAAATGTTGTGCGCCAATTCTAGAGGCTTCATCGAAACGTGTGTCTCTCATATGGCGAAAGGGATACACAAAGAGCTGCGCGAGGAAAGATGAGGACCAGGGAGAGGAAAGAAGCATCCACAAGGGGTAATAGAACGGTGAAGACACGGTGAAGACACGTTGAAGACACCGCCGAGTCAGCGAATGAAGATCACTGTACACTGTGATCTTCTGCACGTGTCCAAGGTATCCGCACGTCCTTTTCTCTTGGCTCGCTCGGGCGCCCTTTTTCTCCTCGTTCGCCAGCCACGACGCAAGAAATCTAAGTGACTGTCGTCGCCATCATAGTCGTCGTTGCACCGCACACGGTTTTCTCCCGCTCGTCCCGTCCGCAGTCCTCTCGTCCGCTGCAATCTGTGTTCCACCAACCGCGCGTCGGTTGAAGCCAGTTGAAGCTTAGCATCTCACCGAATGTCGTTCAAGGGACAGAAACAAAGAAAAAAAAGGATAACAGCGATGCGAGATGAAAAGGTCGAGTCTGTAATAATCAGCCCTGCCTGCAGGGCACTCCAGGTGGCATCTGTTGGATGCTCAAAGGTAAACAGCAAATCGACTGCAAGTGCTGACCGCACTCAAAACCGGTTGCAAACGTAGAGTCACATCCAGCAGCTGATTCGTTCGAGATTTATTCCATAAATCAGCTCCGTTTGTGAGTCGATTACGTAATTAAGCGAGAAACCGCCAAGTCGACCAGGTCTTTTATTATGATCAGCCATTGAGGAAAAAAACATGTTCGAGCCATTCGCTTGCAATGCAAATCGCTTTGCAATGTAAATCACTGGCTGCTGATCGATTCTACTTGCGAAGCGATTATGCAATCGAGCGAGAAACTGCCAAGTCGATCAGGTGTCTTGTGAGTCTCGTAGAGAAAGATATCTTCTGGATGCAATCACTGGTCAATGTTGTCGGAGGCTTTTTGATGTAAATCTCTGTCCACAAATCGATTCCATTTACGAACCGATTATCCAATTCAGCGAGAAACCGCCGAGACGTTCGCGTGTCTCGTTGATTGTTCGACGAGAGAAAGAGTCTCCTTGATTCAATGAAATTTCTTTGTAATCTCAACCTATGAAACATTTCTTTGACGTCAATGAAATTTGAATGAAATACATTTTATTTGACTCAAATAAATCATATACGGCCGGCCATTAAATAGAGTAATTTATTTAATGGCCGCCTAATAGGATTTATTTGGATCAAATAGAATTTATTTCATTTAGATAAATATTTATTTTATTTAAATATATGTTATTTGTTTCGAATAGATCCCATCCGAACGATTTCTCTGGGTGTGATTTCGACGAAATATTTCTTCGAATTTAAATAGATTTATATAGATTTATTTAAATAGATTAATTTATTTAATGGCCGGCGTAATAGGGTTTATTTGGATCAAATAAAATTTATTTCATTCAAATAAATGTTTATTTTATTAAAATACATTTTTATTTTATTCAAATAAATTTTTATTTCATTCAAATAAATTTTATTTGTTTCGGATAAATCCCATCAGAAAGATTTCTCTGGGAGCAATGAAAAAATTCAATCCCTCCATTTCTTTCAAATCAATGAAAAAAAATCAATTCACCCATTTCTTTGGAATCATGGAATTTTTTTCTCTCGATAAAGGGAAAAATATTTTTCAAGCCAATCACCGATCAATGTCAAACACGTCTCGCGGGATCCACATCTCCATATCCCTTTGGCAAAAACTCGGCACACGTGGCTCGCGAGTCCGAACCATTTTGCCACGTCTCTCGCGTCGACCTCTCACGCATCACCGTCTCTTTGTTCTCCCGGCTCGTCTTCAGCTCTCGCGAGCTGCACAGCGTTTTGTATCTCGCGCGCCGCGAGTCCTCGAAGCGCTGTTTCTTCCTCGCGTCGGCCGACGTTGAATAACGAGTGGAAAGCATGACATTGCGCTTCAGAGAAAACCCGAAGCGACGCGAGAGGGAAAAGAGTAACCCGGGAGGAGGAGGACGAGAGACGGCGGCGGCGCTGTGCGATATGCGCGGGATTAAGAAGGACGCACGCCAAGAAGAGTCATTAGATTCGCGCACGTTGCAGCAAACGACGCGGAGAGCGAGTCCGTTGAACTCCCGAGTGGAGAGCAGGAGTCGAGATACTGACGCGCTGGATGCCGCCGCGCAGCTCGTTCGTTCTGGATGCGTCCGCCTTGCTGCCTTCGCCTTTGCCTCCTTTTTTACCCTCCTTCGTCCTTAGACTCCCACTTCGTCTTCGCCCGAGTGTACATCGGACTATCCACCCGGCACCCACTCGCCTCTCAGATTGCAATTCCCTTTTTCCTCCGTGCCTCGCTCGGGCTTTGAAGTCCGTGTCGAGGAGCACGGGGCGACTTGGCACGGCCACTCGTTGCGGGTCCGCCTTAATTCGACGTGTAGACGTGATTTGAAAACTGTCGCGTTTGGAAAAAAAGTATTGGCGAATTCGTTATGTAGGAGGGAAAAATACATGGAAATGAGGTGTAAAAAAATGTTTTAAGAAAAAAGTGTTTTCGCACTTTTTTTTAATTTCGTCACTTCACTAAAATCGAAATCATTTTTTTTTTTGGGGTCGATCGATTTAAATGGAATTTCTTCTTTCGTTGGAAAGAAAACTCAATAACGAAGAGAATGCCACAGGGCGGAACGCGAGAACTTGATTTCCGAGTTTTTCATAGAATCGTAAAGCCGAACCCTCAAAAATCGCACATTTTTCCATACGTTCTTTGCCTTGCATTTTTGCGAAAAAAAAACATTTTCGATTGCGTAAAGTTTGAAAACACTAACCGATGGTAAATTTCCCACTGATTCCGAAAAGCACCGCTGTTCGCCTGAAAAATAGGAAATTCGACGAGAAAAACGCGAAAAAATGTTTTTTTCTCTACAAATACGAGTTGCAGGCAACCCGACAGCCAATCAAAGAAAGAATAACCCAACAACAATACCTATACAAAAAATACGAGATATCTTAACCTATGAAAAAATACGAGATATCTTAACCTACAAAAAAATACGAAGTAGCATAACCTACGGAAAAATACGAGACACCTGATTTTTTTAACGGGGACTAAAATTATTACTTGATTCAAAAACCTCAAAACACATGTGACAATATTTTATTTCCCACCGTCATCTCGCCCCGTGCACAACTCCGCTCCGCAACCACAACGAAGTCGACACTCTTTTTCCCCATCGTAGAGACCATTTTTTGCGCAAAACGCCTCTCGCGACTCCGTATCTCGCGCGGCAGCTAATCACCGCGGGGACTGACGCCGCAGCTCCCCCTGTTGCTCGCAATCTCGCAGATGTCGTTGACGGAAAATTAGCGCCGTCGCGAAGCGCGATGCGGAAGTGTAATGACGAAAACGCGCTGCCGTCGTCGTCGTCGCCGTAGTCCATTAGACCTCGCGACTCGAATCTCTGCTGTCCTAAGCTTTTTTTCCCCCCCTCTCGCCCCAAGGTCAGCGACTCTTGATTTATACCGCGCGTTCGCCAGTGATCCTAAGTGCGCAAGACGTAGTGCGTGGTACCGTCGGGAGAAGGCCGAGTCGGCGGCGAAGTAAAGCACCGGGAATTGTCGGATAAGAAACGAACGCGCGGGGATGCCACTCGGTGCTATTACGTAAAATACACCCCGCACTATGTTCCAGCCGGTGCTTTGTCTTTGGACAACAGATGGAGCGGCCAGAGAGAGAGAACGAGGAGGAGTCGGAAAGGGGGGCAAGAAAAATTACGCTCTTGGACAAACAGAGACTCCTCAACGCACCGAATGCCAGAGAAGGAAACGTTCGACTCTGTGCTCGGTGCACTCGGGGGGGATCGCGAAACTTTTCACAACCCCGGCCAAGATCCGAGATCCAAGATCCAAAGATGCTCTCCAAGACGCTCCGGGTTGAAGTTGCTCTTGGCTCTCGAAAAATACATATTCGAGCGGAAACCGGTTTTTCGTCGATGAATTATTATCTTGGCCGTTGAATCTCGCTGTTGAATTTGGCTCGCGTTTACAACGGCGGATACGAATCGGCCGTTTGTTGACCATCGCAGATGTGTTTGGTTGACCGATTCGGCGATTCGTCTGCCACGGAGAAAACCAGAGTCTAGTACTATAGCAATTAGTACCAGAATTCGTGCACTCAATGCTAGCCAACATAGGAATTCGAAACCTGTTCGCATTTTTTTCGTATAATTATTACAATGCCGCATACTAAAATGTATCATATTTTTCGTAGTTATTCGCGTACGCGTAGGAAAAATTGTCTTTATTTCGATACTTATTTCCATATGAATAGCATATTTCCAATAAATATAGTATTTACTACACGGAAAAAAAAGTTTGGTTGTGCCAACTAATCATTCACATTGCTGTATCTGAGTTTTTTGCGATTAGTTGCAGCAACTTACACATTTATTGCCGAAACCACTTCGAATGGTTGTGGTAACTATTCACGATTTGTTCTACATAACCTAAAAACGACATTATTAAAGTTATACGATTGTGCCGCTCAAGGCGCGAGTCGCATTTGTACATAGCCTATAAGGCGATATTATTAAAGCTTTAATTGTGCCGTTCGTGAAGCGATTCGCGTTAATTTGTCATAAGGATAGTACAAGTAGTGCAATTCTATTTCGAAAAGCAATGACACGGTTCGTACGGACAAGTAACCGGAACTTGTGCTCCTGCCTACTCGAATAGTTGTATCAACCATTCGTTTGGTTGTCGCAACTAACAGGGCATCTACCAACGAAACTTTGTTCGTGCAACCAATTCCTTTTGGTTGTCACAACTAATCCGAGTTGCAAGGGAAATAGAATAATCTGTTGGTTGTGCCAACTAATTTCTTGTTTGTGTCAACTAATTATTTTTTTCCGTGTATGAATAGCATATTTCAAATAAATATAGTATTTACTACTTATCACCCGAGCCCCGTTTTCTCAGTGTGGACGATTCGGGCGAGAACAAACGTGCGACTCCTTTGTTCCCGTTCGGCCCCGGCGGTTGGCGTAAAACAGCAGACACACTCGAGCGTGGCGCATGATTGACTTTCATTCGTCGTTATATAACGCGCGGGCATTGTTATCACACGCGGCTAGCGCGCGCGGTGATCGCAGGTGGGCCGCGCGATGCGGGGCAACTCGCAGAAACACCGATTGTCGGGGCCGGGGGGTGTCGAATTCCCCGCGGAAAGCATTCAAAGCAAGAGTCGGGAGTGGAGATTGGTTGATTGCTATTGAGTTAAATGTCGATATCACGCTGCTTCGACGCACTGCTAATTGGGGCTGCTGGCGATGCTGTTGCGCGCGATTCGCGCGGCACGCTGCGCGACGAGGCGAAAGCTGGAAAGGACCTTCAATCATGAACGTTTAAGTTGGACGCTTAAGTGTGCCGGGTGATATTGAAGTTGCGAATGTGGCATTTAAAATTTGTTTGGGTTGTTTATTTTTGCGAGTAATAGTGGAATATTAATTGATACGCGCGCTTCGCGCGATTAACCAGTTGTCACTTTGCTGAAATTTAGGTTACATTTTTTTGGAATGATCGAACCTGGATTTTCGACCTTCGTTCGAGAGAAAACTCTATAATGAAGAGAATGCCGCAAGCGGAACGTGATATCTTGGTTTCTGAATTTTTCACCGAATTTTAAACGCAAAAGTTGCCTGCCGTTTTTTCCGAAATTTTTTTTTTCGATTTCGTGAAGTTTGAAAACCCTATCCGATGGGAAATTTCGCGCTGATTCCGAAAAGTACCGTTGTTTGCCCGAAAAATATAAAATTCGACGAAAAAATCGCGAAAAACGATTTTTCCCTTTTTTCGAAATTTCGTCACTTCGCTAAAATCGGGGTTACTTTTTTTTCGGTCGACCAAACCTGGATTTTCATTTTGCGTTCGAGAGAAAACTCTGTAATGAAGAGAAGGCCGCAAAGCGGAACGCGATATCATCATTTCTGAATTTTTTACAGGATGTTAAAGTCAGACCCTCAAAAATCGCAAATTTTTTGAAGGGGTACCCTTTCTTTTTTTTGCGATTTTTGGGGGTCTGTCGTTAACATTCCGTAAAAAATTAAAAAATCAAGATTTCGCATTCCTCGTTGCAGCATTCTCTTCGTTACAAAATTTTCTGTCGAACGCAAAAAGAAAATCCACATTCGGTCAATCCAAAAAAAGTAACCCCGATCTTTTTCAAGTCATGAAATTTCGAAAAAACGACGAAATCGTTTTTTACGTTTTTCTCGTTGAATTTTCGATTTGTCGGGCAAACCATGGTGCTTTTCAGAATCAGCGGGAAATTTCCCATCGCATAAGGTCTTCAAACTTTACGAAATCGAAAAAAAAAAATTCGCGAAAAACGTACCCCATCAGTTTTTCGCGACTTTTTTTCTCGATTTTCTAAACTTTAAAAACCCTTTAAGAAATTGAAAATGACTTTGCATCCGACCCCGAGTATTTTTATCTTCTCACGTTTTGTGTCGTAATTAATTTATTCCTTTAATCAGGGGGGGGGGATTGAAACTTGCGAAATCGATTATTACGTGGCCTCGTTATTTGCCACAGTTTCTTTTGTAAACTTGCTCGGCTTCAAAAAACGCGAGAGAGCTCGCTACCGAGGTAAAGAGTCTTTATGCTGAAACTTGGCTCCTTAAGTGTCCGCTCCGGTGTCTCCGCGGAGTCCGGCGGGCTTTTCCCGCCGCTGCTGCTGCTGCTGTCGCTGCTGCTTCTTCCGCTGCTTCCAGAGCGAATGGGCTATGCGCATGGAGCGAGTCTCGCAACGATTTTTCTAAACGGGACACACGTTTTAACGAGAAGGCTTTACGCGTTCCTCCGACACCTGGTGCATCTTAGTCCTATCTCGGGCTTCTCCTCGTTGCGCGGCTATATGCAGGCTGCTTCTTATAAGCACCGGCGGCGCGCGAGGTTTTTAACCGACGAGACGAAGCAGCTCGAGGGTCGTTCGCGTAACGTCGGTCGGTCCATCGGAGCAGAGGACTCCGGGCACAGTGTGTGCCGTACTGTCTGTAATACCGAGCGCACTATGCTTCAATGGGGGAAGGGGTGGATGGGGCTGATGCCCCTGGGAGGCGAAGAGGCAAATGAGACGTAACCGGAGTGCGGGGGACTCTTACGTGACGCCGTGTTCGATACGTCGGCATCAAAGTGCATTACTATTGTAACGTAGGACGAAGTTAGTTCATCATTTCCCTTCCAGTTGTCCCTCGGGCACCTGTAACACTCCTGATTGTACGGCAAAGTCATTTTGTTGTGTCTGCTTATTACGTAATCTTGTCGTTTGTAATTCTATACATTTATGTATGTATGTATTTATTTATTTATCTATGCATTCATTTATTTATTTATCTATGCATTTATTTATTTATTTATCTATGCAGTAATTTATTTATTTATCTATACAGTAATTTATTTATTTATCTATGCAGTAATGTATTTATTTATCTATGCATTAATTTATTTATTTATCTATGCATTCATTTAATAATTTATCTATGTATTTATTTATTTATTTATTTATGTATTCATTGTTTTGTTTATTTAATTGTTGCGTGTATTTCATGACAATGTAACCATTATTTTTTTTTCGCTTCAACTTTATTTCTTTACCTCAGAGTAATTTGCAAGCAGAATTAAATTTCCACGTATTCGGGCGCCGTATCGCTAAAAAGTCATGCGCATATTAAGTCATAAAAGTCATATTTATTTACCTATGCATTACTTTATTTAATTATCATTTTTTTGTTTATTTGATTTTTGCGTGTATTTCATGACATTGTAACCATTATTTTATTTTCGCTCCAACTTTATTTCTTTACCCCCAAGTAATTTGCAAGCACAATCAATTTTCTATGTATTCGCCACCGTAACACTAAAAAATCATAAGCAGTTTGACTAACCAACTAATCATGCGGCATGTAAACACGACCTACAGCACTTGATCGTCGCCTTTTTCTCCGCCGCCGGATAATTCAGCGAACGCAATCAAAACATTCCGCAGACGGCGCGCCCGATCTCGTTCCTGTTTTGTTTATACGGTTTCGTACCTATCCGCACGCGTTTCCCTAACTCCTCCGGTATAACGCGGCGGCAGCGTCGGAGCGTAAGATCGACACTTCCACCTGAATATAATCGCGCGCAAGGGGCACACCGGGCGCCTCTCCGAACCATCAGGATTATCCGGTAGTCTGCTCACGTTCCCATGGTCTTCCAGCCAGATTATCCGAGCCCGTGGATATTCCCGTGAGGATTTTCGAAACCCGCGTGGCTGGAAATTAGTATCAGCGTGGCCGACGCGCTCCACGCCCTCCTCGCCCGCTTTGCCCTATCTACGCCCCCCCCCCCGTCCTTCCCCACCTCGACCTCCACCCTCGTCCCACCGTTGATTAGTTTTCAAAGTATTCCAACGTAATTATACCAACCTGGAAAGAGGGGGAGAGAGAGGGAGAGAGGGAGACCGTCGAGCTCCACGTCTCCAACCTCCGAGTGGCCTCCGATATTGCTAAAAGTGACCATTAGGAAAAAGGCTTCGCCGCAATCGTCCTTAAGTGGTCACAGCTAGTGGACACTTTTGTGTCTTTAACCCTTCGATATTTGGCACGGAATTTCGACCACTCGGTCCGAAAGGTTTGGAGGTCGTCCCTGACCGTTTTCGGAATCGACGGAGTGCGGATTTTCGTCCCTCCGAAAAAAGCTCAATAGCTCGTCCAACAGATAGACCGGGAGTCGCTTTCAGTCACAATCTGTCATTTTATGGGCAGACGTCGACTTCGTTGTTTGAACGAACAGCGTTTTTTTTTTGCGGAGGTTTTTCGTTTTTCGCTGAAAGAGAAATGATAACTCGTTTTTTGTTCAGTTTCCGCTGTTCCAGTAG
The DNA here is from genome assembly GCA_963932165.1 of Pimpla rufipes. NCBI lineage: Eukaryota > Metazoa > Arthropoda > Insecta > Hymenoptera > Ichneumonidae > Pimpla > Pimpla rufipes. The sequence continues at coordinate 19,596,515 of OZ010632.1, forward strand.
ATACGGATCAGTTGGTCAGACATTTGCGCCGGGCTCGTCGACGGGAAATTCGGACATTCGACCGAGGAAAAAAAAAATTATATTCTACTTTTTACGTACTTATTACAGGACGCTTTATTTTTATGGACTTTTTTCCAGATTTGCATGTCAGAATATTCAGAACAGTCGAAAACGTTGAGAAAAGTGAGAAAAAATTGCATCCATAAAAAAAAAATCCGAAGTAGAAATTTACACATGGCTTCCACTTTAATTTCCATTTTTCACAGAGCAAAAATTAAAAAATAAATATCCCCACGGAAATGGCTCAAGAAAAAAATACAGTTAACGAGGAATCAACGCGCTTTTTTTATTCCGTTCCCGTTACTTTATCAGCCATAATCCAAGCTCCCAGAAAGCCCGCCGTTAAAAGGTCGCGTTGCTCGATTTTTCGATGAAGATGTGAGCAGCTAAAAGACGGCTCTTTACGCCGCTATCCAGACGGAATCTGGATGAGCGGTATAATCAAAGGGGGTTAATCCCGTTACCGAAGTAGATACAGCCCGACGTTGGTCAGACACTCTCGGGCGCGGGCCGTTCGGCCCGAAATGCAGACATCCAACTTTAAAGACCCTAATACGCGGCGGGGGTTTCGCATCAAGTACCAAAATGGCGGAGGGGGGGAACGGGCGGGTCTCTTACAGGCCGAGGGGGCTCGAGAAACGAGCGGCCGGTTGCGTGCGATGCGGCGCCGGAGGAGAAGCGAAGAGAGGCGAAGAAAATGCTAGATCGTTGAGCGCAGAAATTACCTCGTAGCCGTCGTGGTTTACCACCCCTTTTGCCGCCGACTGAATGCAAAGTTACGACGAGACGCCGACCGCCCCCCCCCCCCCCCCCGTGCTTCTCGCACCTCGGCGGATCCACCGCGTTGTTCTTGTACTCCACTCGCTAATATACGTATAAGCCAGGCGGGAGCGCGCGAAAAGAAAATTCGCATTTCCAGCTTAGTTTTAATCAAAACTTCAGCCCCCCTCCGACTTGGCCGGCAACTTGTTTTCTCCCGCCCTATTTTTACACCCGGCCCTCCTCGTGCCCGCCACGCGGCTTCCAGCTTTCTGCGCGCCGCGTTGCAGCTTCGTTTACGCGCGGCAAAGTGGGACGGTGGAAAAAAAAAGAAAGAAAAAAACGTAAAGAGGTTAAAGTAGTACATTAGAATGGAAAAAGGATACAAGGGCCCCGGCGAATTACGAAATCACTTCCCTCGACCCATTTTCCTGCTTTTATTTTTCTTGCCCCCCTTTTTTCACTCGGGAATAAAATTTGTTTTCCAGGACTTTGTAAACGTTTGTCGGCGGGATGAAATTTTTTCATTTTGTTATTGTTATTGTTTTATTTTTATTTTTTTTTTCGTTATAATTTTTATTAACGACGTTATGCTTTTACGCGAGGGCTCGGAATGAGGATGCGATGAAAGATTCATGAGTGAATTCCGCAGTTCTTGTGTTTCGCCTGGCCGTCTCCATTCCCTCTTTCCCTCTCTCTCTCTCTTCGCCCCCTCTTTCTCTGCGTCAGGGGCTCCTTCTCTAAGTGGCTTCTTTTCATGATGTGAATCGCTGAATATTAATTAAGAGCTCGTGCGAGCTTCCAGCAGACCCACTCTTGGTACTCTCGACGTGAGGCTCTCGGTCCAAGAGCCAAGAACGCCCGGGGCTAATGTGTGCGGCCGGCCATTCGTAGAAGCGAGCTATGGCCACCGTGCGCCGCGGCCCCCGCCCGAAGCCGCTGCTGCGGTCCCGGGCTATACGGAGACGGAGCGCTTCCAACCGCTTTCCGTCCACCCTCGTTAACAGCTTCATTTTTATTCATTGTTACGGATCTCGGGGAAAAGTGAAAAATTGGGGTTTTGTACATTTAACCACTGCGAGTCGCGGTACAACGCGGGGCCGCCCCGCTCCCGCTGCCGCAACCCCTATAAATATTCGCGCGCCAATGAGGGACCGAGTATCAATTAAAATTGAACGTCGACACGCGTGCCTCGGTTTTTTGCTCGCGCTTCTTGTAATTATTTTTATTCTCGTTAACCGCTGCCGGGAATGTCGTACAAATTAACGGATACGAATGGGGATAGCGGAATTGGGGGGATAAAAAGAATGCGAGATGTTGCTTTGTAAATTTGTTCTGCTTTTCGGTGAGAAAAAATGTGTTTTGTTCTTCAAGCTGTGCTTGGAAATCAAGGAAAAAGGGTTGATACTAGTGATTTCGGGAGTGGAATATGCGAGTTGCGTGCGATGGTATTGAATAAAAGTAGATATTTTGAAAAAAAAAAATTGTATTTCTGAGGGGTCGATTTTGACATTTTTCAACCGGGCTCCGTTTAATTATTTCTGCAAAAAAAAACCGGAAAAATAATTTTTTTCTAAATCAAGGAAAAAAGTATTTTCTCGTTGGAATCCAAAAACCAAAACCTTGGTAGAATATGCGAGTTGCAAGCGATGGTATTGAATAAAAGTAGATATTTCGAAAAAAAAAAAAAAAATTGTATTTCTGAGGGTTCGATTTTAACATTTTTCAACCGGGTTCGGTTTAATTAATTCTGCAAAAAAAAAACACCGAAAACATTATTTTTTTCTAAATCAAGTAAAAAGGTATTTTCTCGTTACAATCCAAAACCCAAAACCTTGCAAAAAAAATCCTGAGGTCGATTTCGCCACTTTTCGACCCCTCTCAGTTCTCCTTCCTCCGTCGTTCCAACGCAACCTTTTCAGTTAGCAACGACGGGTTTAATCCCCACCGAGCAACCAGAAATAAATACCCAAGGGTTTTTTCCCCGGATTTTTGTCGTCCGCCGCCGAGAGTTTACCGTGGGAATATCAATTGGCGAGCCGAAAAGTCTCGCCGGACGAGCCGAGAGAGAGAGAGAGAGAAAGAGCCACGAGAGCGTAGAGCCTACGTTATCGCCGGGGGAAACCCGTGTCCCAGGGTTTTTACTCCGTCTGCCCGGCCACGGTGCCTATCCACTGGGGAGTGGTTCGGTCCAGTCGTTCCGGCCGCTCCTGGTGCAACAGCGACAACGCGTTCCCGCGCTACCCCCTAGTTCGGCTGGCTGTAACTTTTTCCATCCCTGTCTACCGCCTCCCCCTCCCCCTCCCCGCCTCCCTGTACACCCACACATAAACCTCAATAGTACATCCTTTAACTGGCAAATCCCGGGCGAATCCGCGAGACTTTACATCCTGCGCTGCCGCTGTAGGTGAGCGCACGGAGTCAGGGATCTCTGGCTCTTCCACCACAGTCTGTATAAACTAACTGAAAACTGAACGATACAGCAGCCCAGGGAGAGTGAGAGATAAAAAAATGCTCTTCCAGCCTCTCTCTCTCTCTCTCTCTCTCTCTTTCTCTCTCTACTCAGAGAAAAATATAGTAGAATAGTTGGTCGAACTATACCGATATAATTCGCAGGAGGAACGATCATATCAATTGGTACTGGATACTATGTATTTGATTAGTTCAGCTATTATTACGTTTGTAGCTATTACTTTTTCTCATTGTCGTAATTATAAAATATAGACGTTCCCCCTGGGAGTTATATTGTATAGTAAAAATATAGTATTGTTGTTTCAACCATGTGTTTTTCTCTCAGTCTCTCTCTCTCTCTCTCTCTCTCTCTCTCTCTCTCTCTCTCTCTCTCTCACTCTCTCTCTCTCTCTCTCTCTCTCTCGCTCTCTCTTTCTCTCTCTTCCTCTCTCTCTCTCTCTTCCTCTCTCTCTCTCTCTTTCTTTCTCTCTCTCTCTCTCTCTCTCTCTCTCTCTGTCTACGTGAAACTGCTGGGCTGCTGGGCTGCCGGCTACAGTGGCCGAATGGAAGAGGACCGAGAACGCCGGGAACGAGAGGTAAAATGGCGCAGCTTTGCAAAGCTTCCGGAGGCCTCCAGATTTCTCCCTGTGGAAAATGCCGTCGGGGACGTAGTACGTCCGACGTTGTGTGGTACGCGTAGCCCTTCGCTGTTGCTGCTGCTGCTGCTGCTGCTGCTGCCTTCTCTGCTGCTGCTGGTGATGCTGGTGGTGTTAGTGGATGCTGCTGCTGCTGCTGCTGCTGCTGCTGGATGATGGTGAGCCGCGGGCCAGCAGCAGTTTTGTGGGCTGAGCTTTCGTTCGACGGGGCACACTGGCGTCGTTCCAAAAATCCGCTTCGCTCGATCTCTCCTCGCCCGCAGCACGTGCAGCAGCCCCCTGTGTGATTCTGGTGGGTCTGGTGGGGTTGGTCTCGTGCAGAGAGAGAGAGAGAGAGAGAGACATGAGGGGGGGAGGGAGCACCAGACCGGCCGAAAGAGACTCCATCGTCCGGTGACTCGTAGCGTATATACTGTATACAGTGGCACACCGGCCGCGTAAAAATAGTCCACCGAGAGCGCACAATATACTGACGCGAACGTACACAGCGAAATATATATTATATATACGAGCACGCGGGGGGGGGGGGGGGGGGGGGGGGGGGGGACCAACACAGCGACGGGATCCACATTGTCCGGTTTTTCGGGCGCAGGTTAAAGCTGCCCCCGGAGTCGAGCCGAGCCTTCCAGCTCGCTTGCAGCGCGCAACGCGACCTGAAGCATGAATACCTGAGTAATATTGCGGGGCTGCGGTGGAATTTTTGCTTTTTTCCCTACAGGGCTGGTCCGACTCGACGTCAATTATAAACAAGTTAAAGTGAGTAAACAGTGGCGGATAAACTCACGTTTTTGTGCTGTCAATCATTTTGTTAACCTTTTTTTATTCGGGAAGTTTCGAGAAAAGTTTTGACGCATTTTTTGCAACGAGAAAATACGTCGTTTTTCGTCATTCGATAATTTAACGAAATCGCTTTTGTTGCGTGTGTCAATTTTGTAAATATAAATTTGTATTTTTGAGGCATTTTTCTGGCTCTTCTGAATTTTTGTATTTTTACAGGAATATCGAAAGTACTTTCATAAACATCCTGTAAATAAAAATGTATACATTCGACATATTTTTCTGGCTCTTCTGAATTTTTACATTTATTCAAGAGTATCATAACTGCAAAATTTTCACAAACATCTTGCAAATATAAATTTCTATACTAAACTCGTTTTTCTGACCCTTCTGATTTTTTACATTTTTACAGGAGTATCAAAACTGCAAAACTTTCACAAACATCTTGCAAATAAAAATTTCTATATTCGACTTATTTTTCTGACCCTTCTGAATTTTTATATTTTTTACAGAACAACAAAAAAGTGTACAAATTTCGCAAACAGCGAAGCACTTTTATTCCTCATTCCTTTTTATTCTCAAAATTATCACCATCGTCTACAAACAAGCCTGAAAAAAAGACCTCCAACTTTGAATAAAAAGCGATTGCCTCAAAACTCAGCGCGAAACATCGCCCGCAAAACCCGCATAAGTAGACCTCTTTTACGGCGTCGTCTATGTGGCATCCAGTATCGTACAGCAGCAGCAGCAGAAGCAGCGAGTACGCGTGGAGCCGGGAGCAAAGAAAAGCCGAGCGGTAGGCAGGGCGGGCGCTCGGGCTCGACGTTCGATGTCCCTTTCACTGGGCAGGAAAAAACCGTTGGTACGCACGAAGGAGCAAAAATTGGCTGCAATCGTTGCACCGCTTACGGACAATTACCGCTGAGATTGCTTCCCGAGCCACGGCATCCCCGGTCCCCCTCCTTAACCCCCCACCCAACCGGCGCTCCCTTTTATTTTGTTTTAACTACCCCCCCGTGTTTGCTTTTTCCTCGTTTCATTTGTCCTCTTTTTCCCGTTTCTGTCCTCCTCTCTTCCTCCTGTCCCCAACGTCTCTATATACGTCGCTCCCACCGCTCCAAAGTCCTCCGATTCTTCGCCACCACCTTTCCCAACGAGCTTATCCTTTTTGTTTCCAAAGACCCCGAGCTCCTCTCTCCTCCCTCTGGCTTTTCCAGGCTTTCTGGTTTTCCTCTCCGTCTCTCGGGATCCGCACCGCGTTTCGCCTCCTCCTCTTCTTCCTCCTTTTTCTTCGTTCTGCGTTTCTCTCTTTGTCCGGCGTCACTCGGGCTCCCTCGCTCTCTTCACCCCCCGACGGCCGCCGGTCGAACCGAACCCCCAACGCGGGGCGGCTGAATCGCGGCACCGAGGTGGGTGGATGAAACGAGATTATAGCCTCTCGAACACGCTGGTCCTTTTATCGAGCAGTGTACGTCCCTCAAACTCCCCTCCCCTCTATCCCTTATATTTCTCCTCCCTTCCCCCTTGATCGCCTATAGTTCCACCCTACAGTTCCCTCTCCCTTCTTCCGGCAACCGAGCTCCCGCGCTCCCCGAAATAACCGATAATGAGCTTTCGACAGCGATCTCTTGCACCGTGATTTAAGATCTCTTCCGCTCTCTCGCCCCCCCCCCCCCCCCGCCCTTCCACCCGACTTTCACTGCATAAAGCTCGGAGGGGTTTCTCAGTCTGCTCGAGCACTTTCTCATCGTCTCGAGCGAGAGATGCGGCCCGCGCGAGACGCGATGGACCGCGTCGATTTCGATCTATAGATCATGATCGTTGGTTTCATAACCCGCACCCCAACGCCAATAGATAGACGGGACTTCTCAGTGAGTTTTCGTCTCTTTTTCTTTGGTAAAAGAGGCCACGAATCTGGTCCATGTAAAAATCGAGAAGGACTTTCGTCGCACAAACGTTTTACTCTCTATCGATTTTGATCTATAGATCGTAATCGTTGGCTCATAATCTACCCCAACTCCGGTCTCTGTCGGAATTCTTAGTAAGTTTTTCGCTGTTTTTTTCTTTGGAAGAAGAAGCCACGAATCTGGTTCATGTGAAAATCGAGAAGGACTTTCGTTGCACAAACATTTCACCCACTCTCAATTTTTATCTATGGATCGTAATCGTTGGCTCATAACCTACCCCAACTCCGGTCTAGACTGTCGGAATTCTGAGTAAGTTTTTCGTTGGTTTTTTTTAAGGCCACGAATCTGGTTCATATAAAAATCGAGAAGGACTTTCGTCTCACAAACGTTTCACCGTCTCTCGATTTTGATCTATAGATCGTAATCGTTGGTTCATAACCTACCCCAACTCCCGTCTAGACAGCCGGAATTCTTTTTCTTTCGAAAAAAGCCACGAATCCAGTCCATGTAAAAATCGAGAAAGACTTTCATCGCACAAACCTGTCACTCTAGGAATAATTCTTATCGCTTCTGTCCCTAATGGCCCACTTGAAGCGATGAATCGCATCTCAAAAAGTTTTCCTTCTCTCATCTTAAAAAAAATGGCCAACGATTCCACTGCACATAAAAAAAATCTATACCACCAATTAAATCATCGTTTTCGCACAGAAAGGTTCGTTCAAAAATTGATATCGTTAGCGAAGAGAAAAACTTTAACGAGAAATACAGATAGCCGAGTAAGCGAGTAACAAAGTTTTTTTACATCGTTACATTGTTCCTCGGACTCCACGCCGGACTCCCCGTCCGACTATCGAGACGCTCGTTTGCATGTTGCCTCTTCCACCTGCCGGCTAATAACACTCGAGACTGTTGCGAAGGCGAAGGCGAAACACACGCGAGACTCGTGCGGGCAACGCGCAGACCGTTCGCATTTCGCGGCAGGAGAGACGGAGAACTCGTGATGCAACGTTTTCCCGTTCCTCGTTTGCCCACGCGCGGTTTTCCCTCCTTCTTCTCGTCCGCCCGGCCGCGACGGTATCATTCGTTTAATAACCACGGCTAATCCCGCTTTGTTTTCCACCCGGCGGTGAGCGCGCGCCGCTCTGTAGTTTCAACTCGTTTCGTTATCGTCACCGTAAAGGCCCCTTAATCCTCTCCGCAGACAATGTGTCCCGGCGAATTGTTTTTCGAGCCGGCGGCGACCGACAATGTGGTGCGGTGCTTCACTTCTGCCGTGACTTCGCAGCCGGGATGCTGGGACGACCTTCGGTACTCGAGCTGTCCTCTTATTCTTGTCTGTCTGCTACGTCTCTGTGTCACGAAAGAGCTACTTATATGAATGAGACGATGCCCGAAGTCGTAGACTGCGCTGAAATTTCATGAAACTTTGCAGGGTTGAAGTGGTTAATTTTATTCGTAGTCCATAGGGCGACGGAATCGGCGCTGACAGGTTTCAATATTTGGAGACTTCGTGGAGATAAATGTGAGATAGAACGGCGAATATAGCGAATTTTAAAATGCCAGAAGTCATTTTGAGCAACTTTGGAATTTCATGAACCTTGCAGAGTTGAAGTGGTTAATTTTATTCGTAGTCCATAGGGCGACGGAATCGGCGCTGACAGGTTTCAATATTTGGAGACTTTGTGGATATAAATGTGAGATAGAATGGCGAATATAGCGAATTTTAAAATGCCAGAAATCATCTTGAGCAACTTTGGAATTTCATGAAACTTGCAGAGTTGAAGTGGTTAATTTTATTCGTAGTCCATAGGGCGACGGAATCGGCGCTGACAGGTTTCAATATTTGGAGACTTCGTGGAGATAAATGCGAGATAGAATAGCGAATATAGCGAATTTTAAAATACCAGAAGTCATTTTGAGCTACCGTGGAATTTCATGAAACTTGGAAGGTTGAAGTGATTAATTTTATTGGTATTCTATAGGGCGACGGAATCGGCGCTGACAGGTTTCAATATTTGGAGACTTCGTGGAGATAAATGTGAGATAGAATGGCGAATATAGCGAGTTTTGCAATGCCAGAAAGCATTTTGAGCTATCGTGGAATTTCATGAAACTTGCAGGGCTGAAGTGGTTAATTTTATTCGTATTCCATAGGGCGACGGAATCGGCGCTGACAGGCTTCAATATTTGGAGACTTCGTGGAGATAAATTCGAGATAGAATGGCGAATATAGCGAGTTTTGCAATGTCAGAAGGCATTTTGAGCTACGATGAAATTTCATGGAATTTGCAGGGTTGGAATCGTCTGTTTTATTCATACTAGACTAAACCACTAAAATCGAGGTAACTTTTTTTTTATCTATCGAATCTGGATTTTCTTCCTTCGTTCGGAAGGATCGAACTTGGAAAATCCAGGTTCGATCGATCCAAAAAAAAGAAACCTCAACTTTAGTGAAGTGACGAAATTTCGAAAAAAGTGCGAAATCGTTTTTCGCCTTTTTCTCGTTGAATTTTTTATTTTTCGGGCCATCAACGATGCTTTTCGAAATCAGCAGGTTATTTCCCATCGGACAGGCCCTTCAAACTTTACGAAACCGAATTTTTTTTTTTTTCGCCAAAAACGTGCTCGCGTTTTTTTGCCCTAAATTAATTAGCAGAAATCCAAGGTAATTGATAAATCGACAATGAAAATTAAACAACACACATTCGACAGACAACCAAAAAGCTTGAATCCTGGGTGTCCCAGCATTCCTCACCCTCCCCGAAAATTGATCAACGCCTCGAAGGTGCGACCGACAGACATTAACACAATTTTCCATCCTCACTCGAATGTCATCGAGCTCACACGGTCATTAAAACAGCAGCATCCAGCTGCATCACCTATCGGAAAACACGTGTGCCGCGTTGGCGCAAAAGACTCGAGCAAACACGCGAATGCGCCCACGCGACAAATGGAGACCAGTCTATCGCCGTGTGCCCCGCCTGAACCCACGGTACACAACGTAGTTGCGCAAGCATAATTCATGCACGCGTATACGGCGTATATATCGAGTCATCCATCACTTTCGAGCTACAGCATCAAACACCGTGTGAAGATCCCAGAGGCCTGATGGGTTATAACGTCGCGCGTCGCGCGCGCGCGTTGCTGGTGGACACGAACATTGCGACCGGAGCCACCGCGCGCTGCACCGCCACCAAGATGCATATGCGCTCGTTGCACACGTCCGTCGATGCTGCGTGTTAGTTGACCGGTGATGGATAGAACAATGTTTGCGATAACGCAACGATTAATTGGCGCCGGGCCGTTTGCATATGTCAGTGCGTTGGTGCGTAACGCCGAGAGAGGGAGAACGACGTGAACCGAGCGACGGATCAAGCGAATATCCGGCGCGGCCGTTCCGACTTCCAATTGGGCATCTTTGAAACTCGTCAAATCGATTCCGTCCGGGTTGGATGGTTATGCCGTTTCGCTATACTCGATCTGTAATGAACGAGTTATATTAGCGATATTCCGCGCGCCCGTATTCGCTGGAAATATACGCGCGGGGATCATATAATTTATAGGGAAGCCACGTTAATGGGGAACGAGAAGGTTTGGCCTCGTGATTGCTACGCTGTCTGCCGCGTCTACCTTCCCCGTGCATCGCGATAATGGCAGCATCGCCGCGGCGAATCATCCGGGCGAATTGCCGGTTTAGCCGCGTGGCGGATTTGCGCTCGGTCGTATTACATCGAGTGGTTTGTATCCGGATTTAGCGTCGCTTGACCGACTGTCTAATCGGCGTTCGCATGTTTTCATTGACCCATCGTCTATTCAATGTTAAGCATTGTGGGTTGCGGCTTTGATGACATGCAAGCTTTCGCAGAATCGGTTCTTTATTGTTTACGGGTTTTTGCAGGTTGAACGGTGACTGATGGTTGTTGATGATCGTGTTGCAATTTTGTTCGACTCCTGCCTTGATGTCCTATTGCAGTTGATGACTTCCAGCTCATGCTACAAACGCTATTTCTCTCTAGTTCGTCAAGAGGATCATCAGGACGTTCGGCATCAGGTTTAATCATTAGCAGATTTCAATATCCGAAACATTTGGAAACGACCATTTCACTCCAGATCCAGTTCCAGTTTTATTCGTTTTCTGTCTTGATGATATATTCTAGTTGACGACTTCCAGCTCTTGTGACAAATTCTATTTCTCTCTAGTTCGTCAAGAGGATCATCAGGATATTCGGCATTCAGTGAGATAACCCACCGTCTAGTCGTTCGAAGATTTCAATGTCCGAAACATTTGTAAATGATCACTTCATTCCAGATCCAGTTCCAGTGTTATTCGGCTCTCAGCTTGATGTCCTATTTCAGTCGACGCGACGACTTCCAGCTCCAGCGACGAACTCCATTTGCCTCTAGTCCATCAAGAGAATTATCACAACGTTGGAAACTGAAAGAGCTGACCGACTGTCCACTCAATCTTCGCAGACTTCAATGTCCGAAATTCATTTGCAAACGATCACTTCATTCCAGATCCAGTTCCAGTTTTATTCGGCTGTCAGCTTGATGTCCTATTCCAGTCGACGACTTCCAACTCCTGTGACGAACTCCATTTGCCTCTGGTCCATCAAGATTATCATCAGGACGTTGGACATAGAATGAGCTGACCGACTGTCCAATCGACCTTCGCAGATTTCAATGTCCGAAACATTTGCAAACGATCAATTCGCCATCCTGTACCAGTTCTATTCAGCCGCAGCCTTGATGTCCCATTCCGCTTGACGACTTCCAGCCTACCGGTTGCGAACTCTTTCGCGCGTTCATCACGACGACGACGACGAGGCTGCGCGCGCTCGTCAAATTATGAAGTTAATCCCATTGCAGGCGAGATGGAAAGTAATCTATCGGGCTGACAGCATTATTGATTATATAGTGGGCGCGAGTGTAACGCGTCATCCGACAGTTCGGGCGAATTGGGTCAGTCGGAAGTGGATCGAATCGATGAAACTGTCACTGGAGATATCTTACGCATATGGATTCCAACATGCGCAATAATAATGCACCACCGAATTGGACGTGGCGTGTGTAGGTGGAGTGAGGCACGCTGTAGGAAGCTCTTATCTCGTAACCAGCAGGTCGTGATGGACGTCTGCCATAGATAACGGAGACCCAGGGCCATCTTGATCAGGTACCGGCGTGCAATTGATCTCCAGTCGTGTCCCAGATTTTGCCTCAACTTACATATCTGTATATCAAATTCAGTGTATGAAAATGGCTGAAATTAGCGTTTCAACGTATCAAGCATTCGAGGACCTTTAATAATAAACGTGAACCTTGCATATAGAACGTTATATTCCAGCAACAAAACTGGATTCAGAGGTGATAACTTTGGTTATATGTCTTGATATTGTCGTCAGGTCTTCTTGCCAACAATGTCAAGGCGTATAACGTTTTATTTCAGCAACAAAACTGGATTTAACGGTGATAACTTTGGTTATATGTCTTGATATTATCGTCAGGTCTTCTTGCCAATAATATCAAGGCGTATAACGTTTTATCTCAGCAACAAAACTGGATTCACAAGTGATAACTTTGGTTACATGTCTTGATATTATCGTCAGGTCTTTTTGCCGACAATGTCAAGGCATATAACGTTTTCTTTCAGCAACAAAACTGGTTTCAAAGGTGATAACTTTGGTTACATGTCTTGATATTATCGTCAGGTCTTCTTGACAACAATATCAAGGCATATAACGTTTTATTTCAGCAACAAAACTGGATTCAATGGTGAAAACTTTGGTTACATGTCTTGATATTGTCGTCAGGTTTTCTTGCCGGCAATATCAAGGCATATAACGTTTTCTTTCAGCAACAAAACTGAACTCAAAGGTGACCAACAACCGTTCGCCATGACATCATGCGCCCCAAGCGCCAGGCAGTCGTTGCTCGCCGATCAATGATGCATCTAATCCCATCAAAGTCTCGGTTACCAAATAAAACAAGAGACCCTGAATTATTCCAGACGCGCTGCCGGGCTCGATCGGCCCCTGGAAGCGCAAACAATCAAATCTCAGGGAAGCAATTGAAAGACAAACTTTTTAGCGCCACGACGGAACTTCGCCGCTCGAGTCCCGCTCGGTTCGGACGAAACTCCAGGGCGCGTCGGTTGGTGGAGACGCTGGGAGTATTCGAGTCTCGTCCGGCTCGAGTCTCGCGAGAATTCCCATCGCGGTGCGGCTCGCCGTTTGCTCCCGGGTTAAGAAGCGATCGGGCAGGGCTACTTCGATAAATTGCGATTCGCTAAAGACCCAAAGTCAATGCCACGCAGCAGCAGCGGCGCCGCAGCTGCTGCAGGAAGCATCGGTGTAATGGGCGAAAGAATGAAGCAGCGGATTTCACTCTCGCGGGCAATCGGCCCAGAAAGAGAGACGCGCGATTCACCGCGAAAACTTTCCCGTTCCTCGCCAAGTTTCAACGAGCTTCTGCCCGGAATTCGACCGATGAACCCGGAGGAAGACGGACCGACCGACGAATCGAACGACTGAGAGGCAAGATGAAGAGGAAAATGACGAAGAACCAAGAAACAGACTCGAGGACAACGAAGAGGCAGAGTCTATTGAAGATCCAAACGACTTCCCGGCGAAAAATCAAGAAGGAATCAAACAAAATAGTGCGTCATCGATTGTCCTTCGCAGTCTTGCTTGCAATTCCCAGTTCTAGACGAGACGCGATGAGAGCGTAAGTGTTGATGTTCAAGTTCAGACAAGACTCGAGGGTCTCGATTCTCCCTCGTTCAACGAATCAAACAATGGAGAGCCAGAACGTCGATGAAAATCACAAAGAACCAAGAAAGAGACTCAAGGAAAATGAAGCGGCTGAATCCACACAAGGTCCAAAAGCCATCCCGGCGAAAAATCAAGAAAGGCAACAAGCAAAATAGTGCATCATTGATTTTCCTCCGCAGTCTCGCTTGCTATTCCCATTTCTAGATGAAATGCGACGTGAGCGTAAGTTTTGATGTTCAAGTTCAGACGAAACAAACGATTGAATGTCAGAACGACCAGGAAAATCACAAAGAATCAAGAAAGACCCTCAAGGAATATAAAGAGGCTGAATCCATCAAAGATCCAAACGCCATCCCGGCGAAAAATCAAGAAAGAAAACAAGCAAAATAATGAAAACAAGCATCATCGATTTTCCTCCCCAGTCTCGCTTGCTATTCCAAATTCTAGAAAAGACGCAACGAGAGCGTAAGTGTTGATGTTCAAGTTCAGACCAATCAAACGGTTGAGAGTCAGAACGACCAGGAAAATCACAAAGAATCAAGAAAGAGACTCAAGGAAAATGAAGAGGCTGAAACCATCAAAGATCCAAACGCCATCCCATCGAAAAATCAAGAAACTAAACAAGCAAAATAGTGAAAACAAGCATCATCGATTTACCTCCCCAGTCTCGCTTGCTATTCCCATTCCTAGACGAGACGCAACGAGAGCGTAAGTGTTGATGTTCAAGTTCAGACGCGACTCGGTGGTCTGATCTTCCCTCTCGCTTCTGCCTCCTCCACCTCTCCAACCCTCTTTCTTTCTCCTCATCTCGCGTTTTCTTTCACTCCGCCGGGTACCGCTTTCCCTTTTGCCAAAAGGGGCTGGCAGAAGACGTGAATGAGAAGAGGCAGAGCTCGCTTAGTGACTCGCGCGCGCTTTAAGTTACGCGCTATATAACGGCCGAGACCCGTGGTCTCTGCGTAGCCGTTAGCCGCCCCCAGCGCGCAGCGCAGCCCTTCCTGCTTTTAGGACGAAAGGGATTCCGGCGCCCTCGACGAGGTCTTGAAAACGCGTCGGGCTCAATAGCGCCTGAAATGTATCCCGTCTCTTTGAAATTCCTCGTCGAGGAGGAGAAACCAACGGCCCGAGCAGAGCCTATCCCTTTCTCCGTCCCTTCCACCCCCTTCTCACTTTTTTTCTCCATCGTCTCGCAACCCTTTTCCATTAAGATTAGAGGGCTAATGGTGACGACGCGCCGCGGAGTACCCGCCGCTTGCACTACGCTATCACAACTCAGAGGGCGCTGCGCCTCCCATTCGCACCCATTAGCGCCCCCTCCCCCCCTCCCCCCACCCCCCGCCTGGCTACCCATATACGTTTTAGCCGCTGCTGCCCTTCGCACCAGGGGGGGAAACCGGCAGACAGATGACGACGGAAACGTGAGAAAAGATCTTCCCCGGTGAAACCTTCCGGTGGCCGTTCAAAAGAGAAAACACGAGCGGCGCGCGCGGTGAAAAACAAAAAGGAGGAAAACTGGATATTCCATCTGGCGCAACCGGGGACGAAGCGCGGGACAATAGATTGGACATCGATGATGTTTCTATTAAAACAAGAGCGCGGATGAGAGTTCTTTGATAGACGGGAGAGGGTTGCATGTCCATTGGAAAACGAGTCGGAAATCGAAACTGGAATAGTCCGAGCTGTTGTGTGTGTTTTTTTTTTCTTTTCTTTTTTTAGCTTCTGTCTCTCTTTCTCTCTCGACTCTATACAACATGCAGCATCGACAGAGAGAAATTTCGCGCGACCGCAACTGGCCGAGCAATTTTCGGGTTCCCTTTTGCGCGGCTAGCCATAGAGAGAGAGAGAGAAAGAGCGACTGAACGCGATCCGGCAACCAGGGCTATGCGCGGTGGGTCCGCATAGCCCTGGGTTCTTGTCGGACGTGAAAATACAGTCGCTCGCCTCTCGCTCGCCCCGCTGTCATTCGCTATATTTTTTTCAATCCCTCTTCTTCCGCGTCGCATCGCCGAATTTTTGCGTCCCGGCCGAGGATTCGATCGTTACACCGAGAGAAAAAGTTTCCTTGATTCAATGAAATTTCCTTGAAATCTCAACCTACGAAACATTTCTTTGAGGTCAATGAAATAATATCCTTAAGTTAATATTATATTTTCTTTGAATGATGTCATCAACCAAATTATAGGTTATGTTCACCAAGTTTTTGGTTACGTTCCATAGTACTTAGATATGTTCACCAATAACTTCGCTATATTTTTTTCAATCCCTCTTCTTCCGCGTCGCGTCGCCGAATTTTGCGTCCCGGCCGAGGATTCGATCGTTACACCGAGAGAAAAAGTTTCCTTGATTCAATGAAATTTCCTTGAAATCTCAACTTACGAAACATTTCTTTGAGGTCAATGAAATAATATCCTTAAGTTAATATTATATTTTCTTTGAATGATGTCATCAACCAAATTATAGATTATGTTCACCAAGTTTTTGGTTACGTTCCATAGTACTTAGATATGTTCACCAATAACTTCGATGGTTTAACCAATGATTATCTTCTTGATTTGACTTGACTTAACTATAACACAACAGATCAGCTTGCGCGAGAAACACCAACACGACTTATCGCGAATGAGCCAAACGTTGACAGACCGGGTGCCGTCAGGCATATCGTTTCTTTAAATCAAGGAGATCATGTCTTTGAAATTCAAAGAAATATTTCATTGAAATCAATGAAAAAAATGCAATCCACCCATTTCTTTGGAATCAAGGAAATTTTTTCTCTCGGTGTAAGGTCACTTCACATCGATGTCGGGTGTTGTCCGGTCGTGCCTGCAACTTGCGGCTAATGGAGCGTGGCAATTCCGAGCCGCCGGCCTCTAATCCCGCTTCCATATGGCCTCGCGCGCGCGCGCTCTGACGGCTGTTGTGCCGCTAGATTAGATTAGTATCGGGACTATAACGTCGTCCCTGTGTCCATTGTCGGCTGCTTATGCGACGTCGGCCAGCGACTTCGCCGTTCCCGACGCACAAAGGGAATGTGAGGCGACGATGGAGTCGCCCCTGGGAGCAGCTCAGTCGCTCGGAATCTTTATCAAAACCCCATTAAGTCGTTTCCAACGGGCTTCTGGGTGCATCGTATGCGGGTACCGGTCG
Organism: Pimpla rufipes; assembly: GCA_963932165.1. Lineage (NCBI taxonomy): Eukaryota > Metazoa > Arthropoda > Insecta > Hymenoptera > Ichneumonidae > Pimpla > Pimpla rufipes. The sequence goes on from OZ010632.1 coordinate 19,613,039, forward strand.
GGACGTTTACGGCACATTTACCCAATTACCGATGGTTGGTTTCCCGGAGTCTGGTCCTTTTTTTTGGGAGTGCTGAATCATTGATGGCGAATCAATGAGGGCTGAACTGGTGGAGCGAATCGGGAACGCGGGGGGAGAAGGACGTGGCCCGATAGACTTTGGCTTCTGGTCTGTTTCAGCGTTCGGTGAGGGTTATCATCGATTCGGATTGGAATCCTTGTATTTTATTCGTAGAGTCCTAGTTACGCGATCATTAATGGCGAATCAATGCAGTCAGAGAAATCGTTCTGATGGGATCTATTCGAAAGAAATAAAATTTATTTGAATGGAATAAAAATTTGTTTGACTAAAATAAGTTTATTTAATGGCCGGCCTAATATTATTTATTTGGATCAAATAAAATTTATTTCATTCAAATGAATTTTTATTTCATTCATATGAATTTTTATTTCATTCAAATGGATTTTTATTTCATTCAAATGAATTTTTATTTCATTCAAATAAATTGTATTTGTTTGGAATAGATCGCATCAAAACGATTTCTCTGGGTGTGAAGCTGGCTGAGCTGGTGGGGGGAATCAGGAGGGCTGGAAGAAAACGACGAGTGTTTCATTGAACCTGATTCAATATAGTTGTTGTCTGGAATTATTATCACCTTGGATTGGAATCCTGGTTACGCGATCGTTAATCGGAGGCATCAATGAAGGCTGACCTGGTTGGAGGACTCAGGACGGCTGGAAGAAAATGACGAGTGTTCAATTAGACCTGATCCAATATAGTTTTTGCCTATAGTTATTATCACTTCGGATTGGAATCCTGGGTTTTCCGTATAGACCTGATTACGTGATCAATGATGGGACGAATCAATGAAGGCTGACCTGGTGGGGGATATCAGCAAGCCTGGAAGAGAACACTGAGAAAACGGTTTTGCTATGCCAGCAAATCTTTTGATAAAATTGTGACAACATTGCGTTATTTGCTAGGCTAACCATTTTTTTTTGCTCGTCTAACATATTTTTTTGCTAAACAAACCATTTTTTTGCTCGTCTAACATTTTTTTTGCTAGACAAACCTTTTTTTTGCTCGTCTAACATATTTTTTTGCTACATAAAAATTTTTTTTTTTTTACTAGACAAACCATTTTTTTTTTAGGATAACAAAATTGTTTGTTAGGCAAAATCATTTTCTCCGTGAATGAGGAATCCCTGTAGACGTTTGCTCCTGGTCTAATACAGTTTTCGGCTAGACTTGCGATGGCCTCGGATTAGAATCCAGTTTTTTCCGTCATATCCGGGTTGCCCGATCATTGACGACGGATGAACGAAGGCCGACTTGGTAGGGGGAAATCAGGAGCGCTGGAAGAGAATGACGAGTCCCAACGGACTTTTGCTTCTGATCTAATATAGTGCGTTCGGCGAGAACCCATTATCAGCGGATTAAACGACTAAACCCCCTCGCCGACAGCGTCGAGCTGCCAGACGCCAGTCGTAGGCGTGGCGAGCGAGTCCGGCGCCGATCTCTCCATGACACAGCCGGCGATTCTTTGGCTCACAGAATATTCACCATGTACCACGTGTATTATTACTCAGCAGCGCCGCAATATGCACGACGCAACGACGCGAGATTACGACACAATGCGAGCGGGGCTAAAGACGACGTCAATGTGACGGGTCAATGAGGAGATTAGGGCGATTGGCGGTCTTTGTTGTTCGTCATTTTGTCAGCGGAGTTTGCGTTAATTTATTTCCACGCTTTGATTCATTAATCGTTCATCAGGAAAGTTGGACTTAGTTTAATCATCGATTTTTGGCACACGTAGGCCAAATTTTGATGCCTGATGACTCAATAACTTTGGTCCCAAAGTCGTTTTTGTTCTCGTAATCGTAATCGTTTTTGTTTTGTATCGTTTTTGGACCCAAATCGTTTTGTTCTAGAGTAAAAAACATTTACAAACTATTTCAGCGTCATTTTTCAGAATTATCGAAAAAGACTTTGACAAAATAATCGCGAGGAACTTTTCCGAATAAAACTCCTTGCAGTAATTTTTACATTTTCCTTTCTCACGGATGGTAGGGATGATCGGACCTGTTTGAAGCAGAGAAGACTTTTCTCTCGCTCGCTTTGGGCCGATTTTTTTCGGGACATTTTTCGGATGACATCCAATTAGTTATCAGTCGCGAACGAGGACGCGTAGGAATAATTAATTTTTTTGAAGAGGCGAAGAAATCTGATAACGAAATTGTGAACAATTTTTCCGGACGAAACTCGTTGCAGTCACATTTCCTATTCGCGAATGCCAGAGACGAATCTGCTTGAAACACAGATGACTTTTCTCTTGCTCGTTTTAGGGCCGATTTTTTTCGGGACATTTTTTGGATGACATCCAATTGGTTGTCAGTCACGAACGACGACGCGTAGTAATAATTAATTTTGTTGAAGGGTCAAAGAAGTCTAATAAAGAAATTCTGACCAATTTTTCCGAACAAAACTCGTTGCAGTCACGTTTCTTACCCACGAACGGCAGACGAATCTGCTTGAAACACAGATGACTTTTCTCTCGCTCCTTTTGGGCCGATTTTTTTCGGGACATTTTCTGGATGACATCCAATCGGTTGTCAGTCACGAACGACGACGCGTAGGAATTATCAATTTTTTGAAGAGTCAAAGAAGTCTGATAAAAAAAACTGTGACCAATTTTTCCGAACAAAACTCGTTGCAGTCACGTTTCTTGCCCGCGAACGGCAGAGACGAATCTGCTTGAAACACAGATGACTTTTCTCTCCCTCGTTTTCGGGCCGATTTTTCCCGGGACATTTTTTGGCCGATGGACAATTGGTCGTCGAACGTCGGGTGGGTGGGAAATGTCGGTGAAAACGGGTCGCGTGCACCGCGAGTGGATTGGAACGGCGGAGGGTGCGAGTGTGGCAGAAACGAATCGGCATCCCCAGCGGGGAATGACGGGAACGATAAAACGGGCCGGACGCGTGAAACGCTGCGTCGTTCTCTCTCTCTCTCTCTCTCGATTTCTGCTCTCCTCCTCTATTTTCCCGCTTCTTTCTCGCTCGGCGTCTATGTCAATGCTTGCCCGTCACTCTTTTATCTCGAGCGCAATTTCTGCCTCAAAATTGTCCGCCTCTCGGCGCTTTTCCGATCTCTTCACTTCGTCCCCCCCCCCCCCTCCCCCCCGCTGGGCCCCCGCGGTATATCCGCTCCGCGTATGTCGGCGGCGCCGCGTTGGCCCTGCCGCCTCGCGCGTCCTTCGCGCGTCCTGCAGCCTTCAGAAATCGAGAGCGATACGACGCGGGTTTCGAGGCCACCGGGGCAACGGAAGCCGCGTCAGCATCCGCGCGAGTCAACATCGGCTCTTCGATCGCCTCGCCGGGCTTCAATCACTCTCGCGGCCGTCGTGTCGGCGCGACGAATGAATTTCAATTTAAATCAATGGGAACGCGAAACATCGGAACCTTCAGAATTGTCGAAAAATCGAGAGAAGCCGGACACATCGAGGGAAAGATTTTTTTATCCGGAAAAATAAAAAGGACGATATCTCTAATCTCTGTTGTCCGTGGAATAACAATTCTTTTTTACAGATCTCGAATTTCAAAGGAAAAAAAGATGGGATTGAAAATATGTTTCATTTTTTTGTCTTCACTGTAAAAAAAGATGAGAAGGTTGCTTTGACAACCTACGACTACAACATGGTCATTGTAACGAATAACCATAAATATGACCACAATTGTGATAAGTGTGTCATGAATCTTAAAACCCTGATGTGCATCATATATTTACAGCAACACAAAAATAAACACAAATTTTCTCATAACTCGTACCAGACTTTCCTCTTCATCTATAAGCACGGTGGCCTCAAAACAACAACAAATATTATAGAAAATATAATAAAAATACAAATAAGAATAAGAATAAAAAATAAAAATGAAAATAAAAATAAAAAATAGAATAAAAATTGCCTTTTTCAAGAAATTCAAAAATTCCTCAATTTAATTGTAATAAAAGTTATATCACTCAACTGATCGGGGAAGGAAATTGTTCAAGCTGACAAAAAAAATTTACAACGTATCCATTTTGAATCTCGTTTCCAGCTTACACGAAGACTTCACGAAGCAGCGTTACACTCGAGAGCCATGGGCGCCAACCGGATGTACACACCGTTCGTCTTTCCTGAAGTCCCGTCTTAACGCGAAGCACGGAAGTGGGAGGGGATGGGGAGCGGGGGAAAGGATGCCTTGAAGGCTATATAGCCATCTATCTGTCCGGCTAGTTGCCTACTCGGAGGCGCGCAGCCAGCTTTTACGAAGCCACCGCACGTTATTACGACGTTACGCCGTGCCCACCGGGGTGTAGACCACCCCGTCCTACATCAAGGGGTTACATTTTACTCGCGCGCTCACCTTGTCCTCTCTCGAATGCTCGCCGCCCGCGCACAGCAGCCGCGGTCTCGGGATACGCGCGTATGAATCACGCCGCGCGCGCCGCCCGGCCGAGAGTGCACATCGGCCAGGATTACATAGCCGCGGTGCGCGCGCGAGGCAACGCGCTCTCCTTGCCGCAACGTTCTCCACTCTTGGTCGCCGAACCAGAGCGAGACAGAAATTACTCCGGCGCACGAGGCATTCCCCGTCAATTTCAGTACCCTTTACCTCAGCCTTTTGGATATTTTTTTCCTGAGTCTCGGATTTTTTTTCTGAGTTTCGAATTTTTTTCTGAGTCTCGGATTTTTTTCTGAGTCTCGAATTTTTTTCTGAATCTCGAATTTTTTTCTGTGTCGATTTTTTTTCTTCAGTCCCGAATCTTTTTCCTGATTGTCAAATCTTTTTTCTGAGTCTAGAATTTTGTTCATGAGTCTCGAATCTTTTTTCTCAGTCGAATTTTTTTCATGAGTCTCGAATCTTTTTTCTGAGTCGAATTTTTTTTCCTGAGTCTCGAATCTTTTTTCTGAGTCGAATTTTTTTTCCTGAGTCTCGAATCTTTTTTCTGAGTCGAATTTTTTTCCTGAGTCTTGAATCTTTCTTCTGAGTCTTGCATTTTTTTTCTGAGTCTCGAATCTTTTTTCTGAGTCTCGAATTTTTTTTCTGAGTCTTGGATATTTTTTAGAGTCTTGGATATTTTTCCTGAGTCTCTTGGATTTTTTTCTGTGTCTCTTAGATATTGTTTCCTGAGTTCCTTGAATATTATTTTCGTGATTTCTTGGATTTTTTTCCGAGTCTCTTGAATATTTCCTCAATTATTATTCTACTTGAATATAATCCTCAATATTGACTGTTGTTCCACAACCCTTATGCATTTTTACAAAAATCTCCTGGGCTTCCCAAGATTGACGCCGTACATTTATTTCAAAACCTGAATCCACCTCGCCCCAAAAATAAATTAATGTTTCAATAAACAGCAATTAATATATCAAATTAATTTTTTAAAGCCTCATACATCACCATCAATGTGACACAAATATGTTTCCTATCCAAAATCGGGGTTATTATCAGCAATACCTGAGATTTTAACCAAAGTGGCTGAATCGACAGGGAACGCCTGGTAGATCGTTGCATACAAGCTTCTCGACTTGACAGGTTCTGACTCCGGGCTCGGAGCTCACCCACCACATACGCTCCGCGTCCTCTCCGGAGCAAGGAGAGCCTGGCTATTCCCGTCCGTAGATACCCCACACGCTACGTAATACCTAGTCTCTCACCTCACGTTATATACCGAGCAACAACTCGACTTTACATCCCAGCATTATTCGCAATGCCTATATGTATAGCCGCATGATGCACGTCACGAAACTCCTGTACGTGCCAACCTCTCTCCACCCCCTCATGCTGCCCCTGAACGTACCACAGATCTCTGTACGTACATCTCGTCCTCCTCATGACAACGAGTAGCACACACAATAACTCGCCGTGACCTATCCGGAACTATAATATGTATAAAATAATACTCGCCGTGTACAGCGAGAGTTACCAACATGAGGACTCGTTGCGCACCCCGTGGCAACGATGATTCACATTTTCTCTTCTCTCCTGGTGCTCTGCTTTCTGGAGAACCAGGGGTTGCCACCCCCCTATTTATATATGTGTTCATATTATACAGTACAGTGGACTCTACGATAAGTTAAGGTCGCGGGACCGAAAGCCGATTATGCCATTCCGATAAGTTGAGATCCCCACTACTTGCGGTCCTTGTCTCGCACAAAAATGGACCCCAGAAAAGGGTCCATTTTTAAAAATGCGGTTTTCGCCCTTCATTTTTCTTCGAAAAAAAAAACGTAACTTTGAAAAATTAGACAAAATTCTGAAAAAATTCATACGTATTCAGAAAAATGAATGAATCATTTTCATCAGGAAAAGAAGTTGGGTTACCGGGTAAATTGTCGAACAATTCATTTTTCATTAATTTATTCATAACATTTTGGAGTTATTATTATGCAAAATAAATCTTTTCGGTACCTACAACGTGCTTGATTTTTTTCCGATTTTTATCCCATTGAGAAGTGTTCGAAATATTCTCTGAAACTCACGTTTGGCGGGACTGTACCCATCGTATTACCTTAACTTACGAGAGCGTTAATCCTTTACTTAACGGAGTGCCTAAACTTTTCGGACTTTAACTTATCGGAGAGTCCACTGTATACATATTTATATGTATGTATATATATTTTGCTCGCTCGTAACGAGTGTGCGTGGCGGGAATTATGCCAACGCGACAGTCCGGAAAATTCGCCATGGTAGCTCGGCTCGAGGTTTGTTACCAGCATGGAGGGAAGGCTCGGGACGCCAACGTGCGCGCACCACCACCGTCCAGGCTTTATGCTTTTGCAAACTCCTCTGTGACTCGGATTCCACGGCGGTTCGTTACATTATCACCCCGGACGTTGCCGAGCCTCTCTCTGTCTCTGTGATGTCTTTCTCTTTCTCTGTCCTTCGTGCTATGCGGGCTTTCTTTATGCCGGACTGTTTTACGGACGAAGCTGCGATAGTCGAGTGGCTCGCGGATACCTCGCGGTTTTCTGCAGATTATTGTGCGTCATAAACGCGCGAATGGGGGTAAAATGTTATTCGTCAACGGGAGGTCAGTGGGGATTCATATTTTTACACCTGACGAAATAAAATCGTATTTTGCATATTGAAGTTTGCAACATTTTTTTTTCGGGTTTGTGACGTTTGCTTTTTTGTAATATTTGGGAATATTTTTTAGGCGAAATATTGTAAAATTGGGGACAGTATTTTTTGGTACGAGGGGAAAATCCGGTGTTCGTTGCTGTGAATAATGGGGTGAAAAATGTTGCATACATTATCGTGGTTACTGTGACTAATTAGTGATCACGGTCATATTTTATACAGGCGTTGCAGTTCAGGGTAAAGTAAAAATGTTGAATCTAACTTAAGGTATATTTATTTATTTATTATTATTATTTTTATTTATTAATTTATTTATTTTATTTATTTATTTATTAATTTATTTATTTTATGTATTTATTTATTCATTTATTTTATTTTTATTTTTTTTATTAGACAGCCGCATACACCAACAATAAGCAAATTTCACTCATAGTCTTCACTCATTTTACTTAATTACCAGATCTTTCCCTGACAACATTTTCACCCTCATTATTCCTAATTCTACACCCGATTTTTCGTTGATATCGCAAAATTCCAAATTCTTCACCTCCATCGAATAAAAAAAAAAATGCTTCCAAAATTCGTTCCAAAATCACAGACCGCGAATAAGTCACCGTCGTCCAGTCGCACTTGAAGCTCCGCGTTGCGAAGCGACGCGAGGCCGGCGCGGATCATGAGACTCGATAATGGGAAATGGTTTAATGAACGCGCGGCGCGTGGGACACGTAGCATTGACACGCTAATACAGAAACGCACAACCTATTTAAGCAATCCCCGATGCGTACATCGAAGCAGCATTAACGACGCGCGTGAGAGAGCGAGCCGTCGGTGCTTTACATGTATAGCCGGGTCGTACCGCGGCTGCCGCGCCGGGAGCGGCAGACGAGGCTGAGCTTTCGCGCGAGCGATACAATGAGGGACGGACCGGGAGCGCTTCCATTAGCGTATATAATGCTTTCGCGGATGCTATAACGCAGCCGCGGAGGTTACAGTGTGCTACGCCGTAATATCGGCCGTATCACACCGCGCCCCCTACATATATTGAATACTAAATGCCTCTCGCCGTCCGCGCGCGCAATTAAATCGGGCCAAACATCATTCGGATATTAAACCTCGGTACCACGAATTTGTACTAACATTTAAGTACCCCGAACGTCAAAGTACATTCCCGCCGCTGCTGCTGTGTTTCGGCCGCCCGAGCCCCCGCGAGGAAATGCGATATCGCTGTTGTGTGTCGTAAAACGGATGCTGAAAAATGCTCACATTTTTTTTTTCACGTTTTTTTAGGGCTTTTTTTTTGCCAGGCTAGAAATTCACCGGGTGTGGTAAACGGAATTTTTGGTAGTCACAAGAACGAGTATGAGACAAGGCAGGTTGAATAGACAGAAGAAAAGAAATGAAATGATTGTCAAGAATTATTTCTCAACGAAATTTTGGGAAAAAATGGGATTTTTCTGTTGAACCGTAAAATGGATGCTAAAAAAAATCACATTTTTTTTGCGCTTTTTAGGGATTTTTTACTCGGTTACAAAATACGCTGGGCAAGATTCTGTTTGCAACAACGGAAAATTCTCCCGTGTTGCAAACAGAATTTTACATAATTACAAGACCGAACAGGACGAGTTTCGCGACTCGCTCTCAGTCGTGGAATTATGTAAAATTCGGGTGGGGGTCAAAACAGGTAATGACCAAAATAACGAATGGCTAAAATAGCAAATTTAAAAATAAATTACTGTCTGAATCTAGAATGGTCATCATTACGAAATTCGCAATTTCAACCATTCGCTATTTCCATTCCAATTTAATAAAGATGTGGGCCAAAATAGTGAACGATCAGAATAGCGAATGGCTGAAACAGCAAATTTCGTAATGATGACCATTCTAGATTCAGACCGTTCATTATTTTGAAATTTTGTATTTCAGCCATTCGCTACTTTGGTAATTAGCTATTTTCACCCCCACCCTAAAATTCTATCGACAAAACCAAAGAAGAAAAAATAATAGTCAACAATTTTTTCCAACGAAATATCACAAAAAACATCCCCAAAAAAAAGCATAATTCGCGCGCTCCACAAATCGACGATTTTTCTTTTATTTTCTCCCAATCAACCATAAATTCCTTTACAAAAAAACTGTCTCAAACCCGTCACGAATCCGCGTTTTAACGTCACCAAAACGCACACAAAGAATTTTAAATGAGCCGCTTGGACGCGATCGACGCTGCGGGCCGAACAATTTCGATATTGAAGAAAAAAAATAATAGTCAACATTTTTTTCCAACGAAATATCACAAAAAACATCCCCAAAAAAAAGCATAATTCGCGCGCTCCACAAATCGACGATTTTTCTTTTCTTTTCTCCCAATCAACCATAAATTTCTTTCCAAAAAAACTGTCTCAAACCCGTCACGAATCCGCGTTTTGACGTCACCAAAAGGCACACAAAGAATTTTAAATAAGCCGCTTGGACGCGATCGACGCTGCGGGCCGAACAATTTCGATATTGAAGAAAAAAAATAATAGTCAACATTTTTTTCCAACGAAATATCACAAAAAACATCCCCAAAAAAAAGCATAATTCGCGCGCTCCACAAATCGACAATTTTTTTTTTTTCTCCCAATCATGATTGCAACCATAAATTTCTTTACAAGAAAATATCTCAAACCCGTCACGAATCCGCAGTTTGACGTCACCAAAAGGCACACAAAGAATTTTAAATAAGCCGCTTGGACGCGATCGACGCTGCGGGGCCGAACAATTTCGATATTGTAATTACAGCTGTCCGTCGCTATCCACGTGCGGCGTGAGAGGTCATTCCCGTTGCCCGCCCTCCACATATACACACGCACCGCAGTGGCGGCACATAGTCATACGTGATCGCTATGTGCGCCGGGCTATATGTAGCCGAGCAGACGCACCGTGGAGCGAGCACCGAATCTCTCGCGGAAATTAATTAGCGATAAGATTAATTAGCCTCGGCACGCTGCCCGCTCTCAATAGATATCGTATCGCTCTCAGGGCCCCGCGCCGCTATATACGTATCCACTAACAGAATGCCGCGACCGCTGGCCCGAAGCCTCGGCCGTTGGAATATCGCGCCCTCTGGATGCGGAGAGACGGAGAAATCGCTGTATTGGAGCGAGCGCGGGAGTGAGAGAGAAAATGGCCGGACGGTGTTATACGAGCTGCGCCGGGCACCACTCGATTGCATCTCTATGGTGATTGGCTCCGTTTTGCTGATCGCACGTAGGACGTCTGCACACGAGATCCACGCGGCGTTGCGACTTCGGTGGGCCGCTGCATATGCAGCACCTAAATCCACCGAGAGTGACGCGGCTCGCCCCGCTACGTGGATCTCGACTGTCCGGCTGTACGCCGAAAGAAGCGACTCCCGGTGCTTAAAACTCGTCCCAGCGGATTTTCCACGGCTCCGGGCAAAGTTTGCATGCTAACTGCTGTTGCGTGTCGGCGGAGGATCGCGAGATATTGTTAGTTCGCACCGGCGAGACCGTAAGTGGCGGACGGTGAATTGTTTACGCACTTTGGTGCGATATGCACGGAAAAAAAGGCTTGGTTGAATCTACCAAGCGCTTGGTTAGATATGCGCCAGACGATTAATTGGTTGGTCCGACCAAGTTATTGGTAAACATAACCAAGTGATCTCGTACGTCACCAAAAACTTGGTTGTCATAACCTATAATTTGCTAGATCTAACCAAATAATCGTCTGGCGCATATCTAACCAAGCGCTTGGTAGATTCAACCAAGCCTTTTTTTCCGTGTGATGGAAGGTGCCGTTTTGAGTGATTTCGAGTGGGAATTTTTTTTTTTTTTTTCTATGCAGCGTGTATTTATTTTTATTGCCGTGGAAAATAATGGAGAGGGTAGGAGGAGAGCGTTTTATGCGCGCTGTGAATATGTTGGTCACTGTTTTTTGTAGGTTGTGGAAATAAGTTTGACAGCTGTCAACGCGGTAACATTTTTTTTTTTTTTAACTTTAACGAAAATTGGTTCCGAACTGGTTCCGAATATTAATTGGTAAATTTAAATAAAAATGTTTAATTGGTTTGGATTGGTTGGATTGGTTTTAATTAAATAGGTTAATTGGTTTGGATTGGTTTTTAATTAAATCGGTTAATTGGCTTGGGTTGGTTGGATTGGTTTAAATTAAATTGGTTAACTGGTTTGGATTGATTGGATTGGTTTTAATTAAATTTGTTAATTGGTATTGTTGCTAAATTAAATTGAATGCTGAATTATGACTTAAAATTATAATGAAACTCAAACATTTTTACCAATTTTCTTGATCTTACGAATTTTTCAACTTACCTCAACTTCATTGTACTCAGTATATTTCATTAATATGTCAATGAAAAAAAGTAGGACCGACCAGAAATTTGATTGTCAAATGCAGTTAATATTTCACGTCATCTGTGCCACCGACTGGACTGGTCGACCCAGCATCGATGATTTTACACACGAATCGCGATTAAAGCTTTTACTCTGTGTACAACCGATGCTTTTGTGGCGTCGCTAAATACGAAATAATTATTTGTGGCCCTTTGAAAATTTTCGTAAACATGATACACGATTCTCTATCCACACAGGGAATTATTTATCGCGGGGTCGCTGTAATGTCGATTAAACGTAATGCAGACGCATCAAATTTCAATACCCATCGTATTCCCATTTGACGCAGTCATTAGTGCGCTTCAAGTACCTCGCGTATTTTCCATTTTAAAAATTTTTTTTCCTACGATTTACCATCCGCATCGAATTCGTTTTTAACGAGTCAGCCAGGTTTATCGACGCACCTGGCTGAACTACCGACCCGCGCAGTGCAGGTGCTAGCTGCAACATCAATTCGCCCCGCGTCCTACATGCGCCACTCGCGATTAGTTGATTAATTAGCCATCAACCTATTGCCGCATAATTCGCGCAATACTTTCCATAATTCATGTGTTACCGCGCGCGGGCATGAAACGCGCTTTATTAATAATATACTGTCCCACAATACAGGGTGATTCAGAATGATTTTGTCAGTCGTTATACAGAATGATAGTTTACCGTTTTGTGAACAAAGTTACTTAGCCGTTTTTCAAATTTAGCAATATTTATTTATTTATAAGAATTGTAAATTTCGATCGCAAGTTTTTTTTAGTTTTTCTGAAAAAATTAAAAATCAATATTTTGTCATTGCGATTTCAGAGGGCGGTATCTCCGAAAGTATTGGAGCTACAGCGTTTCGATTTGGGGATCATATTATCCCTGAAAGATTCTGCATCTATTGCGACCATCCAGAGTCCGGGAGCCCCCTTCGTTTATTTTTGGCAACATTTTTTCCATTATTTAGAAAAATTGTAAATCATTTTTTGGTCATCGCGGCTTCTGAGCCGGGTATCTCCGAAACTATCGGAGCTACAGCGTTTTAATTTAGGAATCATATCATCCCTGAAAGATTCTGCGTCTGTTGCGACCATCCAGAGTCCGGTAGCTCTCTTCGTTTATTTTTGGCATCGATTTTTCCATTTCTTTGGAAAAATTAAAAATCAATTTTTCATTATTGCGACTTCTGAGCCCGGCATCGCCGAAACTATTAAAGTTACAGCATTTCGATTTTGGAATCATATCATCCCTGAAAGATTCTGCGTCTATTGCGACCATCCAGAGTCCAGTAACTCTCTTCGTTTATTTTTGGCATAATTTTTTCTATTTTTTTTTTGAAAAATTTAAAATCATTTTTTTGTTATTGCGAATTCTGAGCCTGGTATCTCCGAAATTATTGGAACTACAGCATTTCAATTCCGAGATCATACTATCCCTGAAAGATTCTGCGTGTATTGCAACCATGTATAGCCCGGTAGCTCGCCTTCCCTGTATACAGCGGGATGAAATATTGATTGCCCATCGATGCTCGGACGACCCGTAAATTATTCACCCTGTTTCCACGCTGTATTTGTTTAATTTCCACAATGAACTCGACAAAGTCAAACAGCTGCAAAATTGTCACCTGAAAAAGCTCCCATCGTCAGCTCGCCGCACTCCGTTCGATATTCCGCGGTCGAACGTATTTCTTATCTTCACAAAAATTTACTGGCTTTTAAATTTTTTCCTGTGTAACCACGACTATTCCCAGAACAAAAAGTGGCAACAAACGTACTTTCTCACCTTCGGCGTTATCGTCAAGCGACATTCGCAATTTTCACCTCGTTGTTCACGCGACTCTCGAGCCTAGCGAGCTCAACGAGTCGGGGACACTAAAAATCTGGTTGACTTCTCGTTTCCGCAAAATACTCGCGACTCGAACGTGTTTTAACATCGCGAGAGTCGTGAGTTACAGATGCCGCGGTGGAAAAAAAAAATAAACGCGGTCAGCTGTAAACGTAACGAGCAATCAGGGGCTGTTATACCCAGTGAGTTCGCGTCTCTCTCCCCCGTTTTTTTCTCTCTGTGTGCAGAAGTCGCGTTATTGTTATCGGTGAGACGACATCGGAAAAAAAAAAAAAAAAAAAAAAAAAAAAAAAATGCTTCGCCAATGACGCGCTGCTCAGTCTCTACTTGGCAATTTCCGCGCACGCACCTCGCGCCGCACCCGAGGAGAATCCGAGCGCGCGCAGCGACGTCGCGATGATCGATTGATCGGCCTCGTTGAGCGCGCAATCGGCGCGAGATCGGCGAAAGGGTCGTTTAATCTTCATGAGCGCGCGCGCGTTGCTCGCCCCGCTCGGTTAGTTAGTGCAACCTAATCTCTCATTTCGCTCGGTTTGTGTATGTGTATCGCGCGACGCGGCGTGTTTGTACCCAACGAGTCATAAAGATCGTTGTCTCCCGTGGTCTTTGCACATTTTTCATAACCCACTGTAGCTTGGCCGGGGCGCAATCTACTACGCGTCGTCCCGCAAACATGTCCGAAGGGATACGAGGATGACGCGCGGACGATCCAGCGCCGGGCAACCGGACAAATATTATTTTTCATACGCCTCGCGCACCCGCGCGCGGTGAATTAACGAGAAAAAATAAAACGGTAAACGAGGCGCACGAGGGACACGGAGATTGAAGGGACGTAAAAGGAATAATAACGGATTATGACTGGGCGGCAGTTTCACCTCGCTTTCCATTGTAAAACGCCGCGGATTTATGGCGACGCTTTTGGTAATTTTTTTTTTTCAACCGAGCTCGGTTGGATTCGCGCAGCGACGAAAATGGGAAGGTCGATGATATGGGAGTTCGAAATATATTTGCAGCGAAATCGGAATTAATTTTTTTGACGGTCAAAAATTTTGTATTTAATATCATTTACATATTTTTCTATTTCAGTAATTTAATTATTTTAGGTGTATTATTACATAAATTATATTATAAATTATATAATTAATGTGTAATTACATAAAGTAATTATTTTAATTTATGTAATAATTAATTATTTTAATTAAGTATTTTAATTTGTGTATTATTATAATAATAATTATTATGTATTAATATAACATATTATTTTAATTTATGTAATAATACATTCGAATAGTTTTGGTCTAATTCTCCGCTTCTATTCGGGTCCGAAACATTTGCACGAAAACCGGAACTCATTTTTCTGCCGTTCGAAAATTTGTATTCAATATCATTAAAACACTTTTTTATTTCAATTTAATGATTTTTATTGATATAATAATACATTTTAATAATTCTGCTTTAATTCCGCGCGTCACACTCGGCAAATCAGTCGACAAATTATCGCGATTGTCGTTATGACCGCGGCGACGTTTTTTCGCGATTCGCTGATTATCGTAAAAGTGATATCGTGTTTTCCGACAAAACGGCGCTCCGGAAATAATGCAACCGACAAACCCGAGCCGTTCCGAACGTATCCGGGGTGACGGTGCACGGGTGGGCACAGCCAATACAGCCGCAGTACGGTTTAACAAACTTTTCGCCGCGTCAATTACGCCTTTTACGAATTAATTCGGAACATCAACGCTCGGCGTTCCACTTCCCAATCACGGAGCCTCCCCCCTCGTGTGTCAGCTCGAGAAATTACAAATTACCCGGCGCGCGAAATTTCCGTGTCAACTATTTCCGCGCGCGCGACCCGTCGGCCAATAGTCAACGCACACAGTCTCGAAAACCGCTCGCCGCACCACCCAAACTATTTTCCGCAACACGCAGCCCGAAATTAATATTTCGATTCATCGTCCCCGTAAATCACCGGACGCGTGTTTTAGTCGCGCGCGAATTAAAATATACTATTGCAAATTTATACCCGGCGCTCGAAATTTCCGTGGCAACTATTTCCGCGCATCCGGCTACGCGGGTCACGTCAGCCAATAGTCGCACCGCAGTCTACAAAACCGCTCGCCGCGCCACCCAAACTGTTTCCCGCAACTCACTCAACTCGACCCCCGAAATTAATATTTCGATTTATCCCTGTAAAATCGCACCGCACGCTTGTTGTACACAAGCGCGAAACTCGCGATAGCGGGAGCCCCAACATTTGGAACTATATGGGTGAAACATTCGGCGAGGTCGAGAAGTTTTTCTCAACGAAATTCTGCAAAAATTGGTCACCTACAATAATGAACCATTTTTTATTTTTTTCTCCCAACCAACTTTTGCGATTTTTTCTTTAGTGTATTTTTGCCCGTACACAGCGAATTCGCAAAAATTGGTTACCTACAATAATGGACCATTTTTTATTTTTTTCTCCCAACCAACTTTTGCGATTTTTTTTTTAAGCAGTTTTTTCAATCCCATCACGAATCCGCCATAATGTCATAAAGCGAATTCTCTGCCGATCAAAATTGAAAAAAGATAAATAAAATAAATATAAAAAATTTGTCAAGTCATCTCTGTAAATCACCCCGAACTCGTGTTTTACAAGCACGAAGCTAGAGACTATCGAGAACAGCTATAACGAGTCGCGGGGCGATCTCGTTTGCCCCAGTGGCCGATATAATTTAACGGCGAAACTCGGAACTACACACGGGTGAAACATTCGGCCGTAGGTGGCGCGCGAGCCGCAAGCTTGTGGCGCGCGCGGGACGAGCGGTTTGCGTTGAAATCACGCGCCTTGTTGTCAGTGTAGTGGAGCCGCTGGCTTCGTCGAGAGCTGCCGCTGGTCGCCTAACGTTGGTCAGCTCTCGCTCTGGCTGCGCTAAATCGAACGATCTAATGAAGAGCCCTGAGCGCTATCCGGCTCGCTCGTTGACGATACGCGCCCTGTGAGATATGCGCGCCTCGTTCATACATACGTAATGACTGTACGCATACTAAATAGTACACTATATCTGTATTAAGTAGGTAGCACGATGCGACGCTCGTGCGGCCGGCCCGTGCGCGATGCACATAACGCGCGTACACTCGGGTACCATAAACCCCCGGGTGGACGCTGAGAGCGAAACGCATCGTGCGCACCCAGTGCCATTATGTATAGGGCATACAGGGACATATGTATGGGGCATTCCACTATCGACAGCGTCGTGATCGTTATATTTAATTTTTATTTTTTCGTTTCTGCGATGTTGAAGGGGAATATAAAAAAGGTCTCTGGATGTTTTTTCCAAAACTCTGGATTTTTTTTCCAAAACTCTGGATTTTTTTTCCAAAACTCTGGATTTTTTTCCAAAACTCTGGATTTTTTTTTTTTACCCTGGATTTTTTTTCGAAAACTCTGGATTTTTTTTCCAAACCTCTGGAGTTTTTTTTTTTCAAAATTGTTTATAATTACCCGAAATTTGTATTTTTTTTAAATAACATCAATTTTATTTTTTGCAAATACCATGTCTGAGAACTAAATTTTTGGGGCCACTACGAAAATGGGCCTGGCATAGTGGGATCTGGAATACCGGATAAAAATTAAATTGAATTAAAAAAAATGTTTTATTTTATTCTTGGCTATTTTTATTCAAGGCGCTAGTCCGCATTTCCACGTTCTTTTATTTAATTTTAAACGCAGAATTCAATGCAAAAATAACAAATTCAAACAAATCATCGGTGTAATTTAAAAAAAAATGTTTGTAAAAAAATGTATTTCTGGAGCCATTTTTATAGTGACCTACAAAATTCCACAATGAAAAAAAATATGATAGACTCTGCCGATAAGTCGTGGAATATCCCATATGCATGTAGTATACATATTATATTCCCATATACATGTAAACACCTATATATACAATATGCACGAACCCTATTGGAAATTAATACGGGGTACATCCTCGTTAAGCAGTAATGGACGTATTACGTTATATCCCGGCTGCATCCCCGACACACAGAGACACCCCAGTTGCCATTTTCTCTTCACTTCTGACGTGTCCGACGGGACCGCCGGATTGGCCATTAGAATTTTATCCAAGGATTCGTCTCGATTTCCCTCGAATCTGCCGGCGCGATCTGTCACTGGGGTGAAAAAGCCACGGAGGGTCGAGAGCGCGGGGCACCGGGGATCAGGGCGCAATGGCAGATTTGTGTCGTTGCTGATGATGCTGGTGCGGTCCAACGAGAAGGAAACAACGACCGAGGACTCGGCCCCGCGTAAGCGGATTACGAGCGGCTTCCCCCTCGAGGTTGCGGAACACCCTCCGACGAAACAGAGAAAACATGTGTTTCGCCGGATTATTTTGCTACGAATCGCGTTATTCGCGCGGCGTGCGTGCGACTCGGGACTGAAGCGTGCGTGGGGTCATTACGATGCGATTTGGGGACTTCGAAATGCGATTTTGTGCTGTTAGCATTTTATGCAAAAAAAAATGTTGTAAATACACTGGTATTGAATTTTTTTTTGTTTGCGTAAAATGTGGTAGGGAATTTAATTAGTGTGAGTAAAATCCAGGTTAATAAGAGAAACATTAATAAAATCCGAATTATTAAACGAATTGTCTAATTTTATAAAAAAAAAAAAATGCGTTTTCTAATATTAATGTACTTCAAGTTTAATGCATTTTCATACGTTTTTATTAATAGTGTATTAAAATTAATGCATCAGTCTGTGCATACAAACTTCCATTAAACGAATGTTCTAATCTTATTTAAAAAATGCGTTTTCTAATATTAATTTACTTCAAATTTAATGCATTTTAATACGTTTTTATAAATGGTGTATTAAAATAAATGCATCAGTCTGTGCATACAAACTTCCAATACCGCTGCATTAAATTTGCACTTTTTTCAATGCTAATTCGCGAAAATATTTTTAAAAGTCGTTGCAAATTTATCTAGCGGTTGCGGAGGAGAATCATAGTTACTTTAACGATATCTCAAATCTAGTTACCTCAACTCATAAAAAATTACCCAGAATAAAAAATTGACAGTTCCCTCTTTACATCTAGTCGAGACGACTGCAAATTTCTCCGGGTACAGAGATTGAAGCCGTTTAAATACATCTCCGGTTCGTCTTCTTATTTTCTTTGTATTAAATATCAAGTGTACCGAAAAATTAAGGACAAAAATCTCATCTAGCCTCGGAGTTTCGCCTCGCCAGCGGGAGACCCATCAGCGACGCGCGGGCTTTTCAAAATTATTTGATTATTTTCAACGCGAGTTATTGCGTTACAAGCGAGGGCGAAACGACGAGAGCGCGAGAGCGAGACGGATCTCCGGGCTGGAGTGCATAATGGGATTTCGCTACCTGGCACGTTCTAAAATGCAAAATGAAGAGGGAGACGCGCGCCGGGCCGAACGAGCGGGACGTTCGCGAGGGGGGAGGGGGGGGGGGGCAAGGTGGACGGGACGTCGGGTATTTATTCCCTGTCTGCCGCGAAGCATTGCCGCCTCGATCTTCGCGCTTCTCGGCTCGCTGTTCAAGCTTGGTGAATCACGATGTAAATTAAATTGTTGGGACGTTGTCGGCGAGCTTTCTCGTCAACGAGCGAGGAGACCCGCGACATAGTTGCGCGAAAAAGCGTTTTTCCTTTTCCCGCACTTCGCCCCCCCCCCCCCCCCGCACATTTTTTTCGCCTCGCCCCATTCGCCGTGCAGTATTTTCGGGTTTTCAGCTCATGAGCTCGATTTTTATGAGTGTCGCAATGCTACACCGGGAGGAGACAAACAAAAATTAAGGCGCACCGAACACGATTTTAGTGAAGTGACGAAATTTCGAAAAAAGTTTGGAAACGTTTTTTATTGGATTTTTTGTTGTACTTTATTTTGATGTATTTTATTAGGTTTTTTTTAACGCAATAGTTTTCACGATAAATTAATAAAACTTGCTTATTATCGATTTTTTAATATACTAGGCTAATCACACGCGCTGGCGCGCGTGCATGAAAAACTTGTCGCCAAAATCGACCCCAATTTTGTTTCTTTTCCAAATATCGACTTGTAATCTATACCATCATTCTCAAGTCGCATATTCTACCCCTGAAAACACTGGTTATTAACCTTTTTTAATCGATTTTGAAAAAAATATTTTTTTGGCGACGAAAAAAATATTTTTTCCGTCAGAAATCGTAGATCCAGCTCCCGACCGAAAATCTCCAAAATCGACCCCAATTTTGTTTCTTTTCCAAATATCGACTTTTAACCTATACCATCATTCTCAAGTCGCATATTCTACCCCCGAAAACACTGGTTATTAACCTTTTTTAATCGATTTTGAAAAAAATATTTTTTTGGCGACGAAAAAAATATTTTTTCCGTCAGAAATCGTAGATCCAGCTCCCGACCGAAAATCTCCAAAATCGACCCCAATTTTTTTTCTTTTCAAAATATCGATTTTTAACCTATACCATCATTCTCAAGTCGCATATTCTACCCCCGAAAACACTGGTTATTAACCTTTTTTAACCGATTTTGAAAAAAATATTTTTTTAGCGACGAAAAAATATTTTTTCTGTCAGAAATCGTAGATCCGGCTCCCGACCGAAAATCGCCAAAATCGACCCCAATTTTTTTTCTTTTCAAAATATCGACTTTTAACCTATACCATCATTCTCAAGTTGCATATTCTACCCCCGAAAACACTGGTTATTAACCTTTTTTAACCGATTTTGAAAAAAATATTTTTTTGGCGACGAAAAAAATATTTTTTCTGTCAGAAATCGTAGATCCGGCTCCCGACCGAAAATCGCTAAAATCGACCCCAATTTTTTTTCTTTTCAAAATATCGACTTTTAACCTATACCATCGTTCTCAAGTCGCATATTCTACCCCCGAAAACACTGGTTATTAACCTTTTTTAATCGATTTTGAAAAAAATATTTTTTTGGCGACGATCTTTCTGTCAGAAATCGTAGACCGGCTCTGGACTGAAAATCACCAAAATCGACCCCGGAAATGTTTATTTCAAAATATCACCTATAATAAGTTAATCAATTTTGCGCTGCTGCGCTCTTATAAAGCTTTAAAAGGTTACGGGTGCTGTCCCGCCTGTATTCTTATGAAATTTTTCAAATTTGACACCGAACTGATTTTGTTTATCACGGACTTTCCTGGCAACCAATCATAGCTCTAATAGTTTGCTAACAATGCTTTCCGTTACTCATGAACTTTTTAAAATAGGGATCTTAATTAATTATTTTATTTTTCATTTAAGGATTATTAATAAAGGATTACTTTTAATTTCAAGATTAATTGCACTGAGCTTTCAGTGAGTCAAGCTAAAATTCGCAATTTATTTGTAACAGCAAATCGACGTCCATTATTTATATTCCACCAAAGCAAAATAAAGGCTATTATTCACAGTGGTGCAAACGTAACGACGTCCGACATGTCAATCCTCGTTGCGATTCCCCCGCAGCGAAAATTATGCAGGCCTCGGTGTTCTCGCGCCCGAAAACTAATTCCCCGGGGCCCGGCGGTTGACCAACCGCAAGATCCATTCAAGCGTCAGCCCGGCAGTCGTCGGGAAGTTTCCCGGAACAGGACTTTTGACTCGGGCGGCCGTCGGCGAGGGGACTGCGAGTCGCTCCGGCACTAAACCCGGCAATTTGCCATCGACCGGTGGCCCCGCGCCGGTGGCTTTGGCCCCCGCGCACCGCGACGGCAACAATTCCGCGAGCAATAGTTACAAGTCGGACCAACCGCTGTTTTCATCGCGACCTCCCCGCGTTAAACTTGATCGCCACCTCCGAGCTTTTTCATCTCGCTCGCTCAATATTCCCCATCTTCATCTTCCTCGCGACCCCGGCAGTCGCGCGGCTGACGTGCCGCGAATTAGGTTTACGACGTCGTAACGACGGAAATGTAAAACGAAGGAATATTTCGCCGAGCGTCAATGCGGCCCCGGCCTGTGGCGGTGCCACGAGGCTGCGAAGAGCGGGATATATTCTCTGCGGGTGAGCGAGTTGATCGCGAGAGGACGAAGATGAAGATGAAGAGAGATAGAGACATAGAGATATAGAGACAGAGGCAGAGACATATGACATAGGGGAACACGGGGCAAAATGGGACACTGTGGCTGAATGGTGACAATTTTTTTTTTCTTTTTTTTTTATGATTCTACGGGGCAAAATGGGACACTAGGATATTTTGTAAAAACCGCGTTTCTAGAACACAATTCAACGGAATCATTGAAAATATAAGTGACTTCTCGAATTATTATCATTATTATTATTATTGTTATCATTATTATTATTGTTATCATTATTATTATTGTTATTATTATTGTTATTATTATTTTTTTTTTTGTTTTTTTTTTGTTTAAGTCCAATATCAGGTGTCCACTGAACGGGAATGGAATTGATACTTCTAGAAAATTTACGACCGCGTTTCACCTTCAGTTAGGCACACAATGCAATCATCGCTGATGACGTCCAGTAGCACTCAGAGCACCCAACCATACATTACCAAATTTGGGGAGCGTCCCATTTTGCCTCAGAATTTTTTTTTTTTTTTTTTGCCGACGCTCAAAATCGACAATTGGAATCGAGATATAGAGTAAAAATCAGTTTAAAAAGAAATACACTTTGAGTATCGTCGTAAAACCACTTTTCCCCTGGACGTGCCATTTTGCCCCGCGTGTCCCCTATATCTATACATTTTTTTACTCCTCTCAGCCGAGGACGGTAATAACTGGAAAAACTGGCGGTTCCTCTTTCCGGTGATTTTAACTCTGACGATATCAGGAAAATCGCCCGGCGGGGAAAAAGTGCAAGAGGCACACCGCAAACGTCGTCGTCGTCGTCGTCGTCGTCGTCGTCGTCGCCGGGGGGGAAGACGTGAGCGACGAAAAATTCAACGGGACAATAAAGTTCTTCCGGGGTTTTTCCTCGCGGCCTCCGCGCGTCGCGCGCAATCCTCCCTATTTGCGTTACCGCGCGGGATATGCGAGCGAGGGAGAGAAAGGCCAGGATGGAACGTGATATCCTTATCGCTTTCGGTGCGGGAAAAGCTTCCACGGGTTACGTCCCGACAGGCGTCGGGCCACCACCGAGCAATAGGAATAAGACGACGCGGACGGCGGGATCGTGAACCGAGCGGGCTGGCTGTACGGCTTGCAGAAATCTTTCGGGATCTCTGTACGCAATTTTGGCGAATCCGGGCGAGAATGGCCGGGAGTCAAGAGTACGGAGAGACAGAGAGACAGCGAGGCGGAGCGAAAAGCGAGGACGAGTCCGAATTACCACTCGAATCTTGGCATCCCGTGTGCGGTTGGCGCCCTCCCCACTTATGTCGGGAATATCCCGGAGGACCCGGAAAAAGCTGAGAAGGGTGTCAGGAATCCCGGGAGCGAACGAGGTCTTCCCGGCTTCTTCGCAGCGAGCTGCGAAGCCGGGCGAAAATCCGCATCAGGCTGCCCGCGTAGCCCCCTCGACCGCGAGCAATTTTCACTTCACATTTTGCCATTTTGGATCTCGCCGAGCCGCGGAAAGGAAGATGAGCCGCCGGTAGGTCGAAACTGGACCGCGCGCGGAAGTTGCTGAGTTTTTGTGCCCGTGAAACAGGATCCAAACATTGAGAGCGCTGAGTGGATGAGGAGTAAGCCGGGCGGCCGGCGGATCAGTCCGAATTACCACTCGAATCTTGACGTATAATGCGTGCGGGGCAGAGTTGTAAATCCCTCATTTTCATACACGGAAAGAAGGATCTGATAAAATTTACCGGACGCGGCTGTAAAAATTACCAAGGCGCCTGGTATTGAAAAGCCATAGCCGCCACCTGACGAACAGTACGAGAACTATAAGAATTTCTAACATATATATCATATTTTTTACCATATTTCGTGGTAAAAATTCTCATCGTTCTAGTTCTTCTCGATAGATGGCGTTATATCTCCTCTCTACCGGAAATTTACAATACTTTTTACTAGAAATATGGTAAAAATTATCAGATCCTTATCGCCGTGTAGACATAAAATTGATGGTATAATTGGCGTTGAATTATGTTTTTATAAGAACAACCCGTAATTATTATAATAAGATGAGTAAACTTTTAAACAGAGTCAAGAAATATGAATTGACCATAAAACTTCATGGCAATCTTATCGAAAAAATTGAAAAATACTGTTAATGCATTGCGAAAATAATGGAGAGCAGTGCTTGTCCATTTTTCTCACAATTTCTCCCAAAATTGAATTACAAATTCGGTTTTTCTTACGGCTATTCAAAAGTTCACGTATAATTTTGATTTTTGAAGATAACTAGTGTCAATCGTATAATTCACGTATAATTTTACAGTTCACGTATAATTTTGATCGTAAAAGATAACCAGTGTCAATCGCAGTTAATTAATTTATAATTAACTGATGACTTATAAAAACTACTTTATCAGTACTGCAAACCCCATGCCTGGAGTTTACGCTTCACCCACTCATCCATTAACGGAAAATTCGCTTATTAATCGTAGGACGTCACCTCCCAAATTCGATGTGATGTCATATATTGCTCCCACAGCTATACTGGGATTCTTACTGCACCCGACTACCGAAATTTCTCATGCAATTATATTAATGGCTATAACAAGAAATTCGAATGTAGCAATACTTTGTTTTGTTGCCGGAGCTGTTAATTTTTCTCAGTGTAGGGGTGGGAATATGCCCGAGGGGCTGGAAAAAAGCTGAGAAGGGTGTCGGGAATCCTGGGAACGAAAGCGAAGCAGATCGGCATCGGCGTTGAGCGACCAGCTAGCAACCGGGAAAATCCCGCCTGCTCGTTCGCTTTCCAACCGACGAGACCAGCCGGGAATGTGGCAGCAATCCTGGTTTGCCGTGAGGTCGAAAACTGGACCACGGAAGTTGCAAAGTTTTTGCGCGCAACTTCCACAAGAAACGAGATGCCGAGCCGGGAGATTCCGGACATTGAAAGTGGATGAGTAACAAGCCAAGAGGATCACGGATCCAGGTGCAGAGCCAACGCTCAACCTGAGCTGAGCTGCGGTTCATAAAGCGGGGGAAAAATCGTCCGTTCCTCCTGCAGCAACGAGAGAAACTTTTCATCGCGCTCTTATAAAATATTTATTCTGTCTTTGTCTTTTCGTCTGGGCTGCGAAGGCGCGAAAGTTCGTCGTTCGCGCGAAGGTGCCAAGGAATTTTCTTCCGGGCTCGGTGAGCGACTCAACCGCGCTGCGTCCGATTGCGGCAGCGAGAAGCAACATCGCGAGTCCCTCCCAAGTTTCGCGAAGCTTTGGGAAAAAAAGAAACTGAGATAGAAACATTCTTTTGTCTGACAGTAGATTTTACGACAACCTTCGCTTAAAAAGTCGCTTGGGCAACGTCGTCGAAACCACGAGTGTCTTGAATGGATCATTGTGCATGCTGAACAAGCTTGACTTTATTTGTTGGATGGGTCTGGGCTTTAATGGCTTTAAAAATGCATTCAGGTCCTCCGAGGGTCGAATATTCGACATTGGGTGTCAGATTCGATGCCAAGATCGATCTCAAGGTCGCAGTTTGATGTCAAGATTGATCACAAGGTCGAAGTTCGATATCAAGATCGATCCGAATTTCGAAGTTTGATATCGAAATCGATCCGAACTTTGAAGTCCGATATTAAGATCGATCCGAACATTGAAGTGCGATCTCAAGATCGGTCTCGATTTTGAAGTTCGATATCAAGGTTGACCTCAATTTTGAAGGTCGATATCAAGATTGACCTCAATTTTGAAGTTCGTTAGCAAGGTTGACCTCAATTTTGAAGTTCGATATCAAGATTGACCTCAATTTTGAAGTTCGATATCAAGATTGACCTCAATTTTGAAGTTCGATATCAAGATTGACCTCAATTTTGAAGTTCGGTATCAAGATTGACCTCAGTTTTGAAGTTCGATATCAACATTGACCTCAATTTTGAAGTTCGATATCAAGATCAATCACACGTTTCACCTTCGATATCGACATCAATGTCAAGCTCGAACCCATTATAAAAAAAAATTCGACCCCCTATGACGATCCCGAGTCCTCCATCCACTCCATCATCCACATCGACAAAACACGAACAGTCGCCTTGAACTTCGGTTAATTACTCTCAACGCAATCACAACTGTATGAGCACAGAGTCGATGTAAAAGAGTCTCCCCCGCGAAAAAAAAAGCACGAGCCAAATCCCCGAACAATCGTGTAACAGGATCGAGGGACGAAAAAGCCCCCATCGACATAGGGAACAAAACCGGTCATCGGATCCGCGAACTCGATACCGCCACCAGCGAGGAGGCAAAATTGAAGTGCGTTGAATGTTCAATGGAGCGTTTCGTCCAACGACTGTTTAATCCTTTTATTCTCGGCAGTGGATATGCAGTTGCACTATCGCAGCATGACGATAACACGTTGTGTGTGTGCGTTGTTTTTTTTTTTTCTCTCTCTCCCACTTCCCGTTGTATTATTATTGCCGCCTCATAAATTCAAGACTTTGGGTGTTTATCCAGTGCGGTTGGACGTTCCCTCTCGGTCTCGCCGCCCCCGATTTCACATCCAGCTTCTCCGTCTCCCTCTGGCTTTCGGCGATCCTCGCGCAGATATCAGACTCGAAATATCCAGATAATTACATAACGAATCGGGCGCGGTGATAATGCGAAATAATGTGTAAACCGAGGTTAAAACACACCGAAAGGGGGCGCCAAAGCTGAGGGACACACACGTGGGATATAAACACTGAGGGGGGAGGAGGGGGGGGGGGGAGGGGGTGAAGAGGCGGAGGGCGAGGGAGGGCGACAGAGAATTCCTGGTCGCGCTGCTGGGGTGCGCCGCGTGATTTGTGTTCACGTGGTGTTCGGTGGGGTCCGCTTGTCGTAATAATTTATCGCCGTAAAATATTGTCACGCGCGGCGAGTCGACGGGACGCGACGAAACGCACGAACTTCGGCTCTCGTTCCACTTGTTAGGCCAAACGATGCGTTGCTGACGTGGGCCTGTCCATCCGCCTCTCGTCCACCTCTTTTCCTTCTCCTGCGTTTCATCGATCTCGAACCACCCGGCGCTGCAATCGGAATCGCGCAATGACGTCCTGGACACTTCGATCGGCCCTTCAATTTTTCAATTTTTTTTTTCTGTCGATTTGTGGTGTCTTTGACTCTGAAAGTTAATCGGAAATGATCGTAAGGTAAACTGTGAGGACCCTCGAATTCTGGTTGTCATAAGTTTTGGGCCCTTTTGATGTCAGATTTGGAGTCTCCTGAATCCAAAAATCGGATCATCCATCTGAATGTTGTCTCTTCCATTTGCTGATCGACCTCCAACCCCAGATTAAAATGCCTGAACGCTCGAATCGTTGATTCAACTTATGACTATCCGTTCAATTTTTTCCGATCGATTTAAGGTATCTCTGATTCTGAAAGTTAACCTGAAACGATCGATAAAGATTTCCACTGCAAAAACCTACGTTTTGGCCTCATGTGACGTCAGATTTGGAGTCTCCTGAATCCAAAAATCAGACTATATCTACCTGCTTCATCGTGACGTCTATTCCGTTTGCTGATCGACTTCCAACCCCAGATTAAAATGCCCAAAAAAGCTCAGACAATCGACTCAACTTTACCCCGTTTGATTCCCAATCCCCAATTAATCCCAACACCTCCAAAAACTCGATCTCAAGATTCCCCCAACACCTCAAACTTTACTCCCCTAAACCATGACCTTCCTCATCCTGAAACTCAAAATCTCCAAAGCCGAAAAACCCGATCCCCCAAAGCCTCCAGCATCGAGGCTTCCGCAACCCGCAAACAGATATTGATTTATCCGCGAAAATGTTGCGATTGTTATTCCGGGGCGGTGAGTTCACTGCGGGATATCCGAAATATTCCATTGACTACCGCAGCTGTATTATTCAAGTGATTCGCATACCTCGTATAGATAATCGTAGGAGGTTCGAGGTTCTCGGGCTCGCGACGCTACGTAGAGAGACCGGGGAGACAGAGAGAATTCTGAATTTGGATTCGCAGTGTACCACAGGAAATCGTGTTCCACGACGACTACTGCAGCTCGACCATAGCCAGGACGAGACTTCCTGCATCCCGGTTGCACCCCGGTTGTTCAGCCCAGGCGACCGAGCCTGGGCTCTCTTGGTGTTGGCTTCCCAAACGCCTGGTGAGACGACGCCAACGAGGTGGAGAGTCGAGTCGACTCGATTCCGAGGCTCTCCGGGTACATCGAGGGGGCCCCGACGATTCAGGCCGAGACGCGACGCAGGGGGTGAAGGGGAGAGGGAGGGAGAGATCGCGGAAACGACGCGTCAAATGCAATTTCGGGGTGAACCCCGAGGTGTGCCTGGCGAATCGGTGGAGAGGGAGAGAGGCCGAAGGCTCATTGATATGGAAACGAGCGAGCAAGAAATTACAATGGGTCGGCATCGGAGGCCGCCCGGCCGCGACGCCAGTGGTACTGGGTTTCGGGCCGGGTTCTGGCGAGGCCAGCGCGCTATATGGATGCGGTTCCACGGACACGGATAGCTCCGGGACCGTCTGAATAATGGATTCACCCAAACTCCTGGCATAACAATGATCTCCCCGTGACCCAATAGTGTCGCCAAAAATAAATCGATAGCCTCTAACCAACCACCTCCCCCCCCCCCCCCCCCCCCCGGACACGACTTGCCGCGCGCGCCAACCCCAAAACGCAGCGAATTGAAGCGACTGCAGGACGCACGACGCTGATTGGCAGCCTCGACGAGCTATTCTTGGGGGGACCGGGAGCAACGAAGTTTTGTTCCTTTGGATCCGACGAGTTTATGTTGCTCGGGATCTTCGGGATTTATATTTTAGGGCCTTTGGCGCTGCGGGCGCGACTATATTTGGGCTGAATGGGTAGGCAGCGAGTATTCGGTAAAGTAATTTTGATAGACTTTAGCAATTTCATAATTTTGGTGACTGATTTTTTTTTTTTGCTGATAATTAGTAATTAATTTGAGATCAATCGTCGAGGTTATTGAAATAAGAAAGTAAAAAAATGTTGGTGCACAGAAAATGTATAGAAACTAATGAAAAATATAATTTGAATTTGTTACTTTTGCTCGAGCTATTTTTGAGGGGACCGGGAGCGACGACGTTCGTTTCCTTTCGAGTCTCGTTGATCTTGCGAATTCCTATTTCAGGGGCTTCACCGTGAGCGACTAAGTTTGTACAAACTGGGTACCGAATACTCGATCACGTAATTTTGTTAGACTTCAGACGGATTCGGGCATTTTCGTAATTTTGTTAGACTTCAGACTGATTCGAGCATTTTCGTAATATTGTTAGACTTCAGACTGATTCGAGCATTTTCGTAATATTGTTAGACTTCAAACTAATTCGAGCATTTTCGTAATTTTGGTAAATTATGTTTTTTTTTGTTTTGATCAATTATTGAAATTATTAATTCGAAATTAATTATCGAAGTTATTAAAATACTAAATTAATGGGGGCAGTTTAAAGGGACTTCCACGATTTAAAAAAAATGTAGCCAAAAAATGGAGCCCAAGAAAATGCATGAAAATTAATTTCAAATATTGTATGAAGATGAAATTTTTGCAGTCGAGCGATTTTTCGCTCTTTGATTACACCGGAAGCTCGTGCCAAAGCAGGAAGCTCCTCATGCCGAGTTACCCGGTGGCAGCTGTACGTCCTCCGTCCCCAGCTCGTTCGAAAGGGATTCTTCCTGGTGCCGTCATCGCGGTGGGGAATCCTTCCGGACGGTTGGGCCGGCCGGACGAGCCTGCGGTGTCGGGTGGCTAACGATAGAGCGGTAAACCGGTGTTCGGGTGTCCCCCGTCGGTCCGGTGACCGATTAATAAAGGTGATCGGTCTAATCAGGCTCGTGACCTAACGAGACACACGAGAACCTTCCGCACCTTCTGTCGACGATGGCTTCTTTCACGACTGGTGACGATCGTAAAATGTTACTGCAAAAAAGGTAAAAAAATATATTCAATTTCAGTCCACGAGATTTCTTTTTTTAGTTACCGCAACTCACTTCGCGTTACACACATTTCACGGTTACCGCAACGTCAAAACAATTATTTAAAAATCATTTTACGATTACCACACGCGATATTTTTATTTACACAAAAATTACAGTTGCAACCATAAAACACTTTTTAACCCTTGGCGGTCAAACTGGGGTCAAATTGACCGTACTAATTTAACACGGAATTCTGAACGTGTGACCGAGGAGGGTTGAAAATCATATTTAAAAAAATATATATTCAATTTCAGTCCACGAGATTCTTTTTTAGTTACCGCAACTCACTTCGCGTTACACTTATTTCACGGTTACCGCAACGAGAAAACAATTATTTAAAAATCATTTTACGATTACCACACGCGATATTTTTATTTGCACAAAAATTATAGCTGCAACCATAAAACAAAACACTTTTGAACCCTTGGCGATCAACTGGGGTAAAATTGACCGTACCAATTTAACACGGAATTCCGAACGTGTGACCGAGAAGGGTTGAAAATCATATTTAAAAAAAAACATATTCAATTTCAGTCCACGAGATTCTTTTTTAGTTACCGCAACTCACTTCACGTTACACTTCTTTCACGGTTACCGCAACGAAAAAACAATTATTTAAAAATCATTTTACGATTGCCACACGCGATATTTTTATTTACGCAAAAATTACAGTTGCAACCATAAAACACTTTTTAACCCTTGGCGATCAAACTGGGGTCAAATTGATTGTACCAATTTAACACAGAATTCCGAACGTGTAACCGAGAAGGGTTGAAAATCGTTTTACAATTATTTCCCACAACATTTTTATTTCAATAACAATCAGTCATCGCAAATATAAAAAAAATAAAACCTCTAGCTAAAAATTAATACCCCTCACATTGTTCCACCACACATGCGTCCAAATTTTTTTTCTCCAACCGCAGCCCATTATCGAACTCCCCTAATTGATAAATTATCACAAAGAGGATATTTCTTCATACCCAACAAGCCCAAAACTCAGGAAACTGGAGATCCGGCTACACAGCACTCGGCCATTAGTGGCAAAACAAGAAAATACATCACACTTATCCGCAAATTATCACTTCCAATTACATAACAAGAGGGGTTGAAGCGCCTGGCACAGGGGTGGCGGGGGTGGGGGGGTGGGGGGGGGTGAGAGGCGGTTGGTTGTTGCTGAAACCAGACGTGCGCAGAGTTCGCGTTGCCGCGTTCATTTCATATAATTATCGGGATGGTCTCCCGCCGATAATATACAGCGTTGGCCTCTTTCCCGCTCGCCCATCCACAATTCCTCGCCGCGTCGTTACTTATGTTACAGGACGATAACGCCGCATTAGCGGGAATATCGGGCACGAGGGTGGAGGGTGGAGGGGGACGAAGGGGGGGCACGAATGGTACGTATAGGCGATGCGTGAAAGCATACAGAACGCCTACAAGTATAATACACTGTATTACAGTCGATGGGAATACGAGTAGGGGTGGCCGCGTGAAGCCGCGAGGGGGTTGGGGGACAGAGGGGGGGGGGGGGGGGGCAAAGAACCCCTAGAGTGAAGCATATCGCCCCGCAGCCGCACGAGTCGTTAGAGTCTGATATTTTTGTAGCCACCCCTCGTGACGGTGGAAGCCAACGAGAGAAAATATCATCTCCTCGCGTATCATCCTCGAGTGAACCAGAACTCATCATATAACACACAGACACACATCTATCCGTAGTATATGTGTGCTTTACACACAGGCACGACACTTTCATTAGGTTTTCTTTGTTCCACCGTGCGCTTCGAGTTTCTGTCATAATTCTCGTATAATATAAATGAATCCCAGACGAATCTTCCGTCTCGTCGAGCCAAAGATACCCTCGAGATTTACCGCTTCTGCCGGTCTTCTCTATTGTTAGCTTTTCCACTACATTTGTCTTTTTTTTCCTTTTTTTTGCAGAGGAGGAGGGGACGAGAAATGGCTGTACGTGCGAGCCTGGAGGATTTCTCGATTCCAGGCCTGAGAAGGTTACGGCGATACAGGAAATTAGAATTGTGGCGGCCAATTAGTGTCCGTGAAATGGCAGCTGGAATACTGTGGATATCTTTGAGACATTTTTTTTATCGTGCAGAACAGACGGAAGAATTGATATTTTTTTATAGGGACCAGTCACACTTTTTTAGCTGCGATATATATTGCTCCATCTTAACGTAATTATTATCAGGAAGGAAATTTTCTCGCATCTGAAAACTTTGCTAGTAACTTTGCGAAATGTAATAACAACTAATGATTCTCTCGTAAAAATTTCATGAGTCACAAAATTCATTATTGTCGACGGAATAAAGATATCGAAAAAACTATTTTTTCTAAATCAATCAAAAAAGTGTTTTCCAAAAAAGTGTGGTAGAATATGCGATAGGCCTAAGGTTGCTATCGAGTCTCTCGTAACCCCAATAAATACTTTTAACAACAACAAATAATTAATCATCAGATGCGACCAAATTTTTTCCTCCAACCGTAGCCCATTATCGAACTCACCTAATTGATAATTTATTGTTTTTTAAATCAATCAAAAAAGTGTGGTAGAATATGCGATAGGCCAAAAGTTGCTATCGAGTCTCTCGTGACCCCAATAAATACTTTCAACAACAACAAATAATTAATCATCAGATGCGTCCAAATTTTTTCCTCCAACCGTAGCTCATTATCGAACTCACCTAATTGATAACTTATTGTTTTCTAAATCAATCAAAAAAGTGTGATAAAATATGCGATATGCCAAAAGTTGCTATCGAGTCTCTCGTGACTCCAATAAATACTTTTAACGACAACAAATAATTTACCATCAGATGAACTCACCTAATTGATAACTTATTTTTTTCTAAATCAATCAAAAAAGTGTGGTAGAATATGCGATGGGCCAAAAACAGCTATCGAATCTCTCATGACCCCAATAAATACTTCCACCACCAAAAAATAATCTATCATCATTTTTATTAACCCAAAAAAATATTATGCCTTTCGCGACGCCATTTCCACCGGCGTCGCGGTCGCTGCGGGTGTAACGCGCGTCTCTGTAATGATCGCGACGCGACGAGAAGTAGTAAAATCCTTATCTGTCAGACACCGAAATGTATTTTCGCGGGCTACTTAGCCGCGAGTGAGGCGCGCATTAAGATCGAACACGGCTCGCGGTCGGCGCGCGCGCTGTAATAATACCTCCGCGGGCGCGCGGGTCTCACGGTGTGTGTGTGCTATCCCTGGAAAATCATAAACTCGAGATTCCCCGTTAAAGCGGGCTGTACGCGTTACGTATAGTTGCGGTGGGGTGAACAGAGGGCTGTGCGCGGTGTCGCTAATGCCGTTTCACGACGATGCGCACCGTCCACGGTAAATCTCGTTTCGCGGCTCGTGGCTCCCGTGGCGTAGGGCATAGAGCCCATTCCCTTTCCCGTACTGCCTCCATGTATATATATATATTTATATACACCTATGTATATGTATCCACCTTGCTCGAGAGCGAGTGGGTTGCACGGTGCGCTGCAAGTGCACGAGGGGGGCCTGAAGGGGGACTGAGGGGGGAGACGAGACGAGAGGACGAGCCAGTGGAGCCGGAGCTCGCGCGAACCACCCTTGCGAAATAGGCAAGGGTGAAATAATAAAGCCTCGGCCGAGGGAAGATCTATCTACCCGCGCGTACGCGTGCGAATAAAACAAGAAGGAAATAAATAACGTTTCCCCCGCGCGCGAGCGAGCCGAGCCGGCATCGCCCTTTATTCTCTCTCGCGCTTTGGCAACAAATCTTTCGGATTTAAGGAGCCTCGCAGTCGGTAAAGTCTGATTAAATGAGCGCTAAAGTTTCCATGATTTTCTCTCTTTTCTGGCACGTGATTTTTTTTATGAGACACTCGATTTGATAATTTTGCACATTTGAGTTTATGTTGTTTGATAAGTTGGTGATTTGTGCGGTTTGAGATGTTTTATTAAATTCAACAAAATAGGTTAGTTTTTGGCGAATATTTGCCGAGTTTCAGTAGTCAACAATTTTTGTCGACTTACTGCCGAATTCTGCGAGGTGAATAAAAAATGGACACAGAGAAAAACATGGACGGAGTGATAACAGAAACTATGTTGAAGTTTGTATCATTGGAATGCAATGAAATTCAGAAAAAAAATTAATTCTTTTTAACCCAAATGATGAAATTATTAATTAAATCTTTATCTAATTATTAAATCATTATTTGGTAATTATGCAATCATCTAGGTTAATTAGATTTTTTTTCTGAATTTCGTTGCGTTCCAACGATGTAAACTTCAACGACTAACAAAATTTTTGCTGTGGTAGCTGAAAATTTTGCTGCGACAACAAACAATTCGTTGATACCACAATCAATTTCTCATCACCCCCTGATTATTTTTCTCCGTGTAGGCTGCAGATTTTTCATTGCTTATGTTCACGCCCAGAAAACCGCCGAGAATTTTTAATTTCCACTTTCACGTGACCCAAATCCCATATTGTGCAAAAATACATATCGCTCGACGCAAAAAAAAAAATACTCACACATCCGAGGTGAGAAATTGCGCAGTCTCTTCGCACCAATTGTATTATTGCAATATTTGAATGTGCAAATTTCCCCCCCGCGAGTCCCCGGGGAGGCCGGAGGGAAGTGTACCGACTTCCCGGTGTGCACCGGCTCCCCGGGAATACCCTTCAATTTCTCGAGCTCATGCATCCGTGAAACCCCGGTTATCGCGAGCGCGGCTCACCCTCAAAACGGTGGCAAAGGAGGCTCTGAGGGTGCACGAACGCTTCGCACTACGAGACGCTCCGTGTATTTATATACATATATATATACAGACACTCGGTCGTCTCGGGTACTTTTTCGAGCTTCAATCTCACGTTAAATAACAATGCCAAGGCGGAATGGCCCCGGGGGCCATGGCGGTCATCGATCAAAAGGGGGATCAAAGCCCCCTACCCCCTCCACCTCATCATCAGCCACCATTTTCCCACCCCCCTTCACCCGAGTACTCGCGATGTGGGTGCTCGTGGGGTCCAGGATTTTGTGCAGAACGTCCTGGAAAACCCGCGACCCGCCCCCTTAAGACCTCCGTTATATTATAGGGCTGCAACGATGGTTAACTCCGCTCTCTGTGTACATAACGTTTCTCCCAGCTCGAGAATGGCACACTTACTTAATTGCACCCAGCACGCCGCGTGCCCCCCCCCCCCTCGCCCCCCCCCCTCTTCTTTGCCCCCTCTACCGTCCCTTCCACCCCAAGGCCATTCCCTCTCGTTCTCTCGTTCTCTCGTGCCCTGTAGGTAGTCTAATGTGTTATGTTAATGAGACGAGATTTACGGGCCGAGGAGTTTAAGAGTTTACCTCTATTACCGCGGGGTCCTTGCCGGGGCGCGCACTGTCTCATCCCGTTGTAACTACTAAATTCGCGGTTTCAACTGTGAACTATACCTGTTTACCTAATTTCCCTTCTTCTTTCTTTTTCCCTTTTTTTCTTTTTTTTTTTCTTGCCGAGCTGTTGACGACACTTTGCCCCACGACTCCTCGCCCGGTTTAGTCGCGTTCCTCCGGAACGAGCCAAGTTTCGCCACTGGGGCGCGAACCGCGCGGTGCAAATTAATTTTCGAAAATTAATAGCGGGAGGGTGAAAAAAATGTCGGTATTTTTGCTGGCAGGTGTTGGTATTCGCTAATTGGGAGAATGTGGTGAAATTATCGAATTTTTTTCAACATTTTAATTTGTTTTATCGGATATTATGAAAATGTTGATAGAATTATCGTTATTATCGGATATTGTGAAAACATTGATAGAATTATCAGCACTAACAGATGTTATCAAACTATTGCTGGGATTATAATCATTGTCGGATATTATTAAAATATTGTGAGAATTAGAGTACAAAGTGGAACCTCGCGCGTCGCTTTTTCTTCCTTTGTTCGAGAGAAAAGTCTATAATAAAGAGAACTCTGCAGGGTGAAACGCGATATCCTGATTTCTGAATTATTCACAGCATTTTAAAGCCAGAAGTTGCCTTACGTTTTACGCGAAAAAAAGTTTTTCGATTTATTCTCATTTTCAATGAGAAATTTCCTGCTGATTCCAAAAACCACCGTTGATTGCCAAAAAAAAAAAAAATTCGCTAAGAAAAACGCGAAAAATTATAACAAACACGCCCTTCGAACTCCCAAAATACAATAACACGATTGAAACTGCTCGTTGATTAGCAACGACTTGCAGGCAACCCGGCAGCCAATCAGAGACCGAATAACACGACAACAATACTTATATCGAAAACGCCAAATATTTTTCCCCACTAATTTTTACAAGAGGGAATACGAAAAAAGCAATACGCAAAATTTCGCTCTTAAATTATTTTTCCACGAATAGAATTAAATTTATCAATCTCATCAAGCATTTCATATCGCGAGGAGATCACATTTTGTTATCTTCGCGTGATAACCGGCGGAAAGGAAACGGAATAACAAGTCGAGTGATGAGAGAGGCGACGAGGACGGTCAGTCGTCGAGCCAATCAGTGACTGACTCGAAAACAATCAGGGAATTACGTTTTTTGCTTTAATCTCTCATGGGGTCGGAGCAGGAGGGGCGGAGGGGGGTGAGGGGGGGGAGGGGGGTCAGCGAGCCACAGTGGATATTCCCTCAGCCTCCGGCTCACGTTCGCCCGGAGCGTTTCAACCCGCTTGCGCCACATATAGCGCACAGACGTTATGACCCCGTCGACCCCTCGTGCCCCCCTCCACCCCCCCCCCCCCCCTTCCCCCCACCCCCGCCGCGTCTACGAATGCTAATAAGCGCGGATTCAATGGCCTCGCGCATTTTCAGCATTAGCTTTTAAAATCCCGCTTTCCAATCTACCCTCGGCCTGCCCCCCTCCCCCCCCCCCCCTCCCCCACCCCCCATCCTCTCGTCTACTTTGTCCAGCGTTTTTTTTTTTTTTCTTTTTTTCTTTTTCGCGATAGCTCGCTGTATTGCTTCGGCTCGTGTGCGCCGTTCAGAAATCGCGCACGCAGAGCGACCCAAAAGGCACGGCGGACCCCCCGGTTCAATACCTTTCGAGCCTCCCGAGTGGGCGAAAAATATAAAAGCGAAAATGGATGGGAAAGGCCACACGAACGGGGGGAAAAAATGAAACTACGAGAATCCGGGGTTGGGGGGTAGGGGGGAGGGGGGCAAAAGCCAGCGCACGGGAAGCTCGAGGGAGAGGGAGAACCACGAGAGGAAAAAAGGGAGAACGAAAATAAAAATGAAAAACGAAAAAAAAACTAGTATATATGTATTTTTTATATATGTATGTATATGTATGTAAAACTCGTCTCGTCATTTTGCAGAAAGCAGCATTGAAAGGGAAGCAACAACAAAGAGCAGTTATTATTCAGTGGAAACACGCCGGCCGCGTGTTTTTCATAACCAACTCCGAGGAGAGCCGGGAGGAGAATTATTTTGCTCGCCGTCCGCGGCACAATCATCGTTGCCGGCCGAGAGGGAGGGAGCGGGGGGGGGGGGGGGGGAGGAAAAATCGGTTCGCGTATTGGAATTTTCGTGTTATACCGGCGGAGTGGTCAACGGCACTAATGGTTATTGGTAATTCAAAGTTGGCGCATATTCGCGATATCCCGTATCCTCGCACACGCGGCGGCCTTTACGGCACACGGGTTGAGCGTTGTATCACCGCGCCGGGCTTCCGATTTCAGTAGAAAAGTTTCGCGAAGCCCCACGTACGCGATGGCAACTTTTTTATTTTTTTATTTTTCTTTTTTTTAATTTCGCGTGTGTTACTCTCATCAGCGTGAATAAGTAAAAGCATACGTCGATGCATCACTTTGAGAGCGAGCTCGGCGCAAACACTCGAACGCACTGGCGACCCCAAACATTTGCACAACTTTTTTTTTCGTCGCTACCCTAAAAGCTGGGAAGTCGACATTTTTGTTTTTTTTTTGCCTTTTATAGAATGACACGCGGTATCAATATTTTTGCCCTCGGCTTCGCCTCACCCGCGGGTTCGGCGGGAGATGACTGACGCTTCTGCCTTTGAACTCTGTCGTCGATAAATGGGGGATGACATTGACCGTGACTTTTCCGACGTTCCTGCGAATTTGGGAGCGGGGAATATGAAGCGAAAGGGAGGAATGAAGATATTATGGCGCTACAAGGAAATTTTTTCTGGTGATAAACACGTCGAGAAAAACATTTTTTTCTGAATCAAGTAAAAATGGATTGAAACCCGTGCTTTCAGGGGTAGAACGTGCGACTTCGAAAAGATGGCACAGGCCAAAATTCGATACCTCGAAAAAAAATATATGAAGAGGTCGGTTCTACTTTTTTGTTATAAACCGATCAAACGCATTATAAAATACAAAAAAGGTAGAAAAAATGGTTGGTCCACTTTTACTTGTCGACCAAAAATTTCGTTTTTCGTTGTAGTAATTTCCAGATTTTTTCAGATTTTTTAAAAATTTCGTTTTTTATTTAGCTTTAAATATTAACAATAAAAAAAGTTGATGAAAAAAAAATCTGAAAAAATGTCTACATGCATTTTTGTTGTCAAAGTATAACATAAAAAATCGCGAGCCAGATTGGGGGAGGTGAGGCTTTTCCGTTGGTACAGTTGGTATGTATCGATGTGCAGAAAGGAGTCTTTTTCTACTGGATAGGAGAGAGGCATTCGCCATGAGATTTACATAAAGCCGAGAGGCCCTCGTCGAGCACGCGTTCCACTCTCTTTGCTTCCTCCGTCTCGTCCGTCGCCTTTCAAATCTCCCGGTCGTAATAAAATCGAACACTGTGTGCGGCAACGCGAGGCCTGTCCGTCGCAGAGTCCGCCGAGTGAGCCTCCCCACCGCTCTCGTCTTCCTTCCTACGACGGGGCGGACGTCGGACTCGGATTACGTGAGATTTTCTAAAGCCAGAGACGACTTTCAGGACTACCGCGCGGGTCTCTCGACGCTCACGTACAGAATACGCTCGGTGTGTGCGAGACGCAGCCGTCGCCGCGGGACATAAAGTTCGGCCATGCCTTCGCGACAAGTGGAGGCAAAAGGGATACGAAAGTTGTCTGCGCGCTCGAATGAACAATACGAACACGTGGAGCATTTTTTGACAATCTTTTGTTAGAAATACAAAAATAAAAAAAAATCGCAGTACCTTCTTAAATTTCTTAATCTTGATGTGAGAAATCAACGCAAGACAGCATTAATTATTTATTTCACCAAAATAAAACAAAAAATGGCAACACAACCCAATCAATGCAAATTCTATTTCTACAATATTTTTACTGAAAATAAAAGAGCACTTTCCACAAAAGTTCCCTAATTTTATTATCCCAGCAAGTGATAAGTCAGCACAAGCCAAAATTAATTATTTCTTTCGCTACGTGGAGCATTTTTTGAGAATCCTTTGTTAGAAATAAAAAATTAAAAAATTCGCAGTAGATTCTTAATTTTCTTAAACCTGATGTGAGAAATCAACGCAAGCCAACATTAATTATTTATTTCAACAAAATAAAACAAAAAATGGCAAGACAACCCAATCAATGCAAATTGTATTTCTATAATCTTTTTACTGAAAATAAAAAAGCACTTTCCACAAAAGTTCTCCAACTTTCTTATCCTGCAAATGATAAGTCAACACAAGCCAAAATTAATTATTTCTTTTGCCAAATCGACGCAAATACAATACAATCAATACCAATTTTTTCTGCAACTTCTGTCTAAAAATAAAAAACATTTTCCACAAAACATTCCCAAATTTTTTCCACAAAATCAACCCAAATAATCGTGTCGATCTCAAAACACCCGACAATTCAACGAAGTATCAAAACACGGCTGAAAATCTAACATCACAACGCCGTCATTGTTCGCAGTTAAAAAACCCCGTCTGCTGCCAATTTTCCTGGTAAAATATGTTTTTCATGCCCCATGAAAAAAAAAAAAAAAAAAAAAAAAAAAAATCCACCGTGTATTCCGCCAGCCCGGAAAACCCACGAGCCGGAAAATCATGCCCGAACGACGGTGCGGCCAATCCTGGCCCGAGGTTTCGCGGAGGGAGAGTTCCCGAGGTCCAGCCCGTCGTCCTTTGCCTTATAAGCCCATACAGCCCGGGCATTATGTACCTACGTCGTGTACACACATCATCTTAATATCCGTCGACGGTCGCGCGAGACGCTGTGTACGAGGTGAACGTGACAGCAGAAGCAAAGAGGTGGATTTAGCGAGTACACCGACCCCCCCTCGCCCCCCTTGCCCCCCTCGACTCCGTCGAGTTTCATACGTCGTGCGCGCCTCACGACCCCCCGTTGCCCGACTAATTCGAAACTACATATTTAATACTCGGCAAACGCGACAAGGGTTGCCCCGGGTAACCCAACCAGAGAGGCGGGAACGAGATAGCGCAAAGAGTGGGCGGCTGTTGCAGCGCGGGGGTCTCGAAAACTCGCTGAAGTCTGGACGGCGTGCAGCAGGCGCCGCGAGGGGACGTTAAGACTCGCCTCGGCCGAGGAAAAAGAGAGTTTTAAGGTTCAACTTATACGACGAGGAAAAAGAGTTTTTGAGCAAAAAGTCACCGCAGGAACTTGCAAAAAAAGAGAGAGAGAGAGAGAAAGCGATATTTAGGTCTGGGACAAGTCCCCTCAAGAGCTGAACATTCGTACATAAAAGTGCATATACAATTATCGGTGGTTTTCGCCGTGAGATGCAAACAAAAATGCAGGTGTATCAAAAATAATAAATAGAAGACAAAAAATAATCAAATAAAATATGAAGTAATAACAATAATACAGAGTAAAATAAAAAAGAGAGAGAGAGAGAGAGAGAGAGAGAGAGAGAGAGAAACACACAAAGAACAGCAAACCAGGTGGATGAGGCGGGGGGAAAATATTGTGAGAATTAGAGTACAAAGTGGAACCTCGCTCGTCGCTTTTTCTTCCATTGTTCGAGAGAAAAGTCTATAATAAAGAGAACGCTGCATGGTGGGACGAAATATCCTAATTTCTGAATTTTTCACAGAATTTTAAAACCGAAAGTTGCCTTACGTTTTTCACGAAAAAAAAAGTTTGGTTTCGTAAAGTTTGAGAACCCTATCCAATGGTAAATTTCCCGTTGATCCCAAAAACCACCGTCGATTGCCCAAAAAATAAAAAAATTCGCTAAGAAAAACGCAAAAAATTATAACAAACACGCCCCTCGAACTCC
Source organism: Pimpla rufipes (assembly GCA_963932165.1). Classification (NCBI taxonomy): domain Eukaryota; kingdom Metazoa; phylum Arthropoda; class Insecta; order Hymenoptera; family Ichneumonidae; genus Pimpla; species Pimpla rufipes. Next base: position 19,653,661 of record OZ010632.1, read on the forward strand.
CAAAATACAATAACACGATTGAAACTAAAACACGAGAACACGATTGAAATCTGGACGGTGTGCAGCAGGCGCCGCGAGGGGACGTTAAGACTCGCCTCGGCCGAGGAAAAAGAGAGTTTTAAGGTTCAACTTATACGACGAGGAAAAAGAGTTTTTGAGCAAAAAGTCACCGCAGGATCTTGCAAAAAAAAAAGAGAGAGAAACACACAAAGAACAGCAAACCAGGTGGAGGAGGCAGCGAGGGGGGCGAAGGGGGAGGGGGGAGACGAAAGCGAACGAATGAGAAAGAGAGTGGAGAAGAATGAGAGTGGACAACAAAAAAGAGGAGGAGGAGGGGGGAGGAAAAAAAGAGGAGGAAACGACGTAGAGTGCGGGGGGGGGGGGGGACGAGTGGCCGAAGTGACGGAGGCTGATGGTGTTGCATGTGGAAACTGCAGCTACGGGATGACGTTGGCTGGCCCGTTTGCCTCGCTTTCTCCTTCTCCGTCTCGCTTCTCGTCTCTCCCTGCCGCGAGGTAGCTGAGTGCATTCGCGCCGGCCGGCCGCTTGGCGGATGAGGGACAGAAGAGAAATTTGCTCCTGCCACCACCGCTCGCGGTCGCTTTCACCGCGGCTTGCAGTTCTCCCTTCTGCATTTTTGCTGCCAAGCGCGCGCCCGGTACTTCGACGAGATTCGACCCTCTGATGTCTGTGGTCTCCGCGCTCTCTCTCCGGGCGAGGGAACGAACTGCGGGCGCAACCGGCCAGACGGCGGGGACACCGCACTCTACACTGCGCTCGCGCGTGTGCGTGTGGATGTATTTTTTCTGTGTGTGGATCTGTTTTTTCGCGTGTAAATGAATTTTTTACGTGTGGATGTATTTTTGCGTGCGGTTGTATTTTTTTATCTGTGGATGTATTTCTTGCTTGTGGTTGTAGTTTTTTATGTGTGGATGTATTTCTTGCATGCGGTTGAATTTTTTTATGTGTGGATGTATTTATTACGCGTGGTTGCAGTTTTTTGCGTGTGGACGTATTTTTTTGCGCGAGGATGTATTTTTTTGCGTGTGGATGTATTTTTTTGCGTGTGGATGTATTTTTTGCGTACGGATGTATTTTTTTGCGTGAGGATGTATTTTTTTGCGTGTGGATGTATTTTTTGCGTGAGGATGTATTTTTTTGCGTGTGGATGTATTTTTTGCGTGATGATGTATTTTTTGCGTGAAGATGTATTTTTTGCGTGTGGATGTATTTTTTGGGTGACGATGTATTTTCTGCGTGGGGATGTATTTTTTGGGTGAGGATGTATTTTCTGCATGGGGATGTATTTTTTGCGTGAGGATGTATTTTTTGCGTGTGGATCTATTTTTTGCGTGTGGATGTGTTTTTTGCGTGAGAATTCATTTTCTACGTGTGGATGTATTTTGTTGCATCTAGATGTATTTTTTGCGTCTGGATGTATTTTTTGTTTGTGGATGTATTTTTTTGTCTGGATGTATTTTTTGTCTGGATATATTTTTTGCGTCTGGATGTATTTTTTGCGTCTGGATGTATTTTTTTCGTCTGGATGTATTTTTTGCGTCTGGATGTATTTGTTGCATGTGGGTGTATTTTTGCTGGTGGATGTATTTTTATGCGTTTGTCAGCCGCAGTCATTCCGCCGGGTTCGAGTTTAACACTCGTCATCCGCGGACCGAGTCGACCGCGTACTTTTCACAGACGCGTCTACGCCCACGCGCCGCGTTTTTATCCATCAAGTGCCATCGCTGAAAGCCCCGCCGGGTAGCCGTGTGCGCGTCCCCCGCTCGCCACGTAGACTCTCGCGTGGCCCGTTCGCTTATCGCTAGTCGCGGGCGCGACGTGTGCGCCGCACTACAGCCGACGTGAGACACTCGAAGAGATAAAACGATAGGACAGTGAGCTTTAATCTTTTTCGCGATTACAGTCACTCGGGTGGAGACGTCAAACACCTGGCTGATGGTCACTGACGGTGCGGCAGTAGGGAGAAAGTGAGGAATGAAAAGATATAGAGAGTTTGGTCGTGAAAGGGAAATGGAACTCTCTTGCTTAAAAAAAAAAAAAAAAAAAAAAAAAAAAAAAAAAAAAAAACAGGCTGGCTAATTGTTTGCTGATTGAGCTGGTTAAATACGTCGTAACTATCGGGCGACGTAGAATCAGTTTTGTGTGCTAACAATTAGTTTATTATAAATTAGTTTATTATAAATTAGTCAAAACAATTAGTTTATTATAAATTAGTCAAAACAATTAGTTTATTATAAATTAGTCTTATAAATTAGTCAAAACAATTAGTCTATTATAAATTAGTCTTATAAATTAGTCAAAACAATTAGTTTATTATAAATTAGTCTTATACATTAGTCAAAACAATTAGATTATTCTAAATTAGTCAAACAATTAGTTTATTCTAAATTAGTCTTATAAATTAGTAAAAACAATTAGTCTATTATAAATTAGTCTTATAAATTAGTCAAAACAATTAGTTTATTATAAATTAGTCTTATAAATTAGTCAGAATAATTGGTTTATTATAAATTAGTCTTATAAATTAATCAGAACAATTAGTTTATTATAAATTAGTCTTATAAATTAGTAAAAAAAATGTAAATGTACGATTAAATTACTGATAAATATTCTCGCTTTAACAGCCGGGAAAAATTCGTTCCTCTCCAAATGGTGAAAAATAAAAAAAAAATCTCTCCCGTTTATTTTAACAAGCGACTCGATCACTTCGAAACTGGACCCAAACGCGATGATCTCGATTTTCGATACAAACGCCCGACGAGATTCACCCCCTCCCCCCGGTTCGCCCGTGGCGAGAAACATACGAGGGCGTTGAATTTATGGATAGGGGCAGCGTCCGCCGTTGTCGTGGCCGGCGTAATCTTGCCCGGGTTCAAGATTGCGGTCGTCGCCGGATGAGCCCTTTGAGCCCTCCGGAGTCGCCAAAACGGCTTAGCCGACGTCTCGTCAATCGCCGCTGCTTCTCCCCCCTCGACCCCCCACCCCTCGCGATCAACCGAACGGTGGATTAAGGGACGACCTGAGGGAGGATACAGAGCGGCTCGTGGCCTTCCCGGGGGCGCGCGAAACACACCTGTCGATATTATACAAAGTTAATTGAACTGCGTCTGCACCGCCCGCGCACGCAACGATCTCCCCTCGTCATCGTGAATCTTTGAACCCTTAATTAACATCCCGACGCGCTCGTTCGTATCCGGTACAGACGAGCGCGATCCACCCACCCCCCCCCCCCCCCTTCAACCCCCTCCGTAGCGAATTCTCTAAAAGTGCGCGGGCGTATTTATCTCGCTAATGAAAAATCGTCCGGCTGATATATCAGCCGACTTCAAAGTAACCTCCGATTCGAATGTTCCCCATTAGTATCTAATTAAGCGGGGCAAAGCGAGCAAACTGGCTCTGGGCGCTGACGCGATCGCCGGTTGCTCTTGGGCCTCGGCAGGCCAAGTGAGTGTTAATAATGCAGCTTTTGGGATCCCGGAATTAGAGAAGAAAAGAATTATGAACGGTAAACATGCGGCTGGATAAACTTTGTTGTGCTGATTGTGGGTGGAGAAAGACGAGGATTTCGTTGCGGTGAAAAAGGAATAATAATAATTCACACAACTAAATTGGCTTCGTGCTCTCTTAGCGCAGGACGATAAATTTGTGAGTTCAACTGTGGATTGTTAGCTCAATCGGTTTTTTATTATCATTATCAGAACTTTTTATTGATAATTGTTATCATTATTGGGCCAACTATTATTATCATTATTATTACCATTATTGGGCCAACTATTATTATCATTATTATTGCCATTATTGGGCCAACCATTATTATCATTATTATTACCATTATTGGGCCAACTATTATTATCATTATTGGCCCAATTATTTCGTCGAATAATTCAAGAAAGGCGGTTGATCAGTCCAAGCATTATCAAAATATATTTCCAGCCTGAAAACTATTTCAGTATAACAACACCAACCAGAATTTCGCGCATTCTCAATTCTCCGAAGTCACAGCTATTAAAAAGCTTCGCCTCTCAGTCACGTTGCACTTTTCGCGGCGCGACAGAAAACGCGAGCGTGATCCACGCGCGATTTCCCGAACGGATTCGCGCGCGAAGCGACAAAGCGCGCGAGTTCCGCGAATACCGGGGCGTAGCGTTGTTTTTTTTCTGCTTTTTTATTTCTCGCATGGAAAATATCGGCGCGACGAACATCGCGCGAGGTGGGCGGCGAAGGAAGCGAGGATGCGGAACTGAGGGGATCATAAATAAAATACAACGAAAAAAAAAGTTGGGGGGGGGGGGGGGTAAAAAAACGAGAGAGAGGACAAAAGTGGGATGAAAAGTGCGAGGGAGGAGGAGGAGGAAAAAACGCGGGGGGAGGGAGGCGCGAGTGTTTGCATGCCGCAGGAGCATCGCGTTTTACGGTTCGTCAGAAGTCAAAGAGATTCCCCCGCGCGTTATATACGAACGCGTATATGCTGCAGCTGATACGCCGCCCCCCACCCCGCGCAACGTGTGTTCCTTTCGCCGGGAATACGAGAGAGAGAGAGAGAGACTCGCGCACACATCGCGCACCCGTTGCCGGTGTGTATTGTATCGGCTTACGGACACGGGAGCTCGGGTGTTACACGCGAACTTTGATTTTTCCACGCCACCCGGCCTCGCGCACCCCTTTTCTCCTTCGCCTGCATTGCCCCCTGTTCCCCCCTTCCACTCCTCCTCCTCCACCTCCTCGTCCTCCCCCGTCCCCGCAGCCCCTATAATCCCTGGAATCTGCTTCGCGCGTGGGTGCAACGTGGGTGCGACGAGCTCAAAAATCGCGAGGAAAAGCTCGGAATAGTTGCAGAGGCCGCGGCCGATGCTCATACGCGGGTGGGCGGCGCGCCGGAAACGGGTGGGAAGGAGGGAGAGAATGAGAGGGTAGAGAAATAGAGGAAGGGAGAAGAGAAAAAGAGAGGGAGAGACAGGAAGAGGGTAGAAAAAGAGAGATGGAGAGAGGAAGAGAGAAGTAAAAAAGGGAAGGAAAGCGGAAGAGAGTCGAAAAGAAGAGAAGGAGAGAGGAAGGGAGTAGAAAAAGAGAGAAAGAGGGAGGAAGTGAGTCGAAAAAAAGAGAAAGAGAGAGAGGAAGAGCGAAGAAAAAGAGAGAAAGAGAGGAAGAGAGAAGAAAAAGAGAGACAGAGAGGAAGAGAGTCGAAAAAAGAGAAGGAGAGAGGAAGGGAGTAGAAGAAGAGAGAAAGAGGGAGGAAGTGAGTCCAAAAAAAGGGAAGGAGAGAGGAAAAGAGTAGGAAAAGAGAGAAAGAGAGAAAGACAGGAAGTGAGTCCAAAAAAAGGGAAGGAGAGAGGAAAAGAGTAGGAAAAGAGAGAAAGAGAGAAAGACAGGAAGTGAGTCCAAAAAAAGGGAAGGAGAGAGGAAAAGAGTAGGAAAAGAGAGAAAGAGAGAAAGAGAGGAAGTGAGTCCAAAAAAAGGGAAGGAGAGAGGAAAAGAGTAGGAAAAGAGAGAAAGAGAGAAAGAGAGGAAGTGAGTCCAAAAAAAGGGAAGGAGAGAGGAAAAGAGTAGGAAAAGAGAGAAAGAGAGAAAGAGAGGAAGAGAGTAGGCAAAAAGAGAAGGAAGGCGGAAGCGTGTAGACAAAAAGAGAAGGAAAGAGGAAGAGAGTAGAAAAAGAGAGAAGAAGAGGAAGACAGTCGAAACAGCGAGAAGGATCGACGAAGAGGGTCGAAAAAAGGAGTAGAAGGAAGAAAAAAGAAACGCGGAGAAAAACAGGGAAGCGTCAGCCCGAGGCAAAACTAGTAACACAAATATGAATGAGGCGACGTAGAAAGAGAACGGGCGGAGAGAGCGACCGGGAGACAAAGTGAACGAGAAACCGGTTGCTGCTGCCGCGCGCCGCTCCCCGACGAGCTTCCACGTCGCTGTATGCACTCACTGTATGCAAATGGGTGATGTGTGCTGGCTGGTGAAAAATAAGCCGGCGGCCCCGCGCCGAGCCGTCAAGTGCGCGGGGGGTGGCGAGGGGGGCGAGGGGGGGGGCGAGGCGCGCGGTGTACACCGGGTAATATGTGGGAGCCGCGCTGTCGCGGAGCCCGCGCGTGGATTCCGAGGGGGAGGAGAGAAAAAGACGGTACCGCCGGCAACACGTTTCGCCCGGTGAGGATTCCGCTACGGTAGTGAAAACGCGTCGGGCATGGCATGTATATCCGCTCAGTATTATCCGTAAGTACCCACTCGGCTTTCATAAGCTCGTGGGATTCGGGGCTTTTGAGTTTTACCAGCGGACTCCCGGGGCTTTTTTGAGCCCCGGTGCGCATTCGTTAATTTCCCCTCACTCGCCGCGTTTCTCGCGCTCGCCCGCAGTTTTATTCGACCCCTAAACCACCGGGCCCTTTTTCGTTCCGATTAGTCAAATTACAAATCACACACACATACACACCGGGCTCGCGATATTTTCGCGTCGAAACGCCGGCTGGCTAGGTTAAAATCCAGTGGCCAACGCGAACGACGGGACCATCGACGCGGAAATTGGGCCGAACTTGCGGCTGATATTGGCGTAACGCGATTGGTGTTTCGGCAACGAGTCCGGTGAGAGGATGAAAGGGCAGACAGGGATTTACAGGACCGCGGGGGCAGGATTGTGATGAAAATTTCGTGCTATGGGAATTCACGGAAAATCTCGCTGGTTCGTGTTTTTATCCATGGAGAATTCCATGAATTCCATGGACAAAAAGAGGTCCATGGAAATGACCTGCGGTCAATTCTCCCACAATGCAATTCCTACATACGAGCCAATCCCGGTTCTAACTGAACGAGGCCTCGATTTTTATTGCGCCTGGAAAAAAGGTGTAGTTAACGTAATTAAGTTACGTATAATGAAGTTACTTCGACCTATTCAGTGGTCTGCATTTTTTAATACCGGCTAGATTGCAATTCATAAAAACCGATTTACACTCAAATCACGATTTTATTGACTGCCGGTCCCTAAAATCAAAGGTCCCACTGTAATTACTGACACACCGACAAACCTTCCAATAAGTCCGCATGATAAACCCAACAATCCGATTTACAAGTCCCCAACGAGGCATTCAAATCCAAACCAAAACAGCCTTCGATGATCATCCTGATCCATTCCGACCAATAATTCAATGAAATTTCTTTAAAATCTGAACCTATGAAACATTTCTTTCACGTCAATGAAATAATATTCTTAAGTTAATATTATATTTTCTTTCATCAACCAAATTATAGTTTATATCTCCCAAGTTCTTGATTACATACCATAGGCGGACCGGGTGCCGTCAAGTATATCGTTTCCTTGAATCAAGGCGATCATGTCTTTGATATTCAAAGAAATATTTCAACGAAGTCAATGAAAAAAAAATACAATCCCCCCATTTCTTTGAAATCAAGGAAGCTTTTTCTCTCGGTGCGAACAAACGTTGCAAACCCAAGTGACTCATCTTCCTCTCACCGCTGTCATCACTAAGCTTCAATTCATACCGCAACCCCGTCGGATCATCGCCCGAACCAAAAGCCGACGTAACAGCTCACGTCGGCCCGGGACTAGTTAGTCAAACAGCGGTGACCGCGGGTACCGGCAAAGGCCATTCCTGCAGAGGGTCACCGGCGTCGCGCCGCCGCCGCCGCCAGGCGGCCTGGACGCTCGGAGTCGATGGACGCCCCCCGGCGGATCCGACCAATTCGACCATGGACGGAGATGGACGCCCGTTAAATCTTGATCGGCGCACTGAATTGCCGGATCGGGGGGACGGCTCTCCTAATCCGCAATCGTAATCCTTTCTAATCCCCGCGCACAGCCGAATATATCCCCGGGACCCCCTCGCGCCCGCGGCCGTCTTCTACCCTCCGGCGTGTCTCAGCGTCGTGTTTTCCCCCCCGCGCTCTGCGTTCCATTGTACGGCCGACCCGACCATCTATTTCTAATGTGCTCGAGAGGTACCTAATCTCTCTGTCTCTCTCTCTCTCTCTCTCTCACCCTCTCAGCCTTCGGCTCTCGCGTTCTGCTGGATCAGTCCGAACGCTCTCGGCCGGCCCTCATCTCTTCGACCAGCGGGCAGCGAGCCGCACGTTGCCTCCGTCTCACCTCCGCTCTCACCTCGACCGACTCACCCCACCCGAAACACTCACCCCGGTCTCTTCTCGCATGACTCTACCCAACAACCCGACGTACGTATTACTACCCTGAACTCGCCCCCCCCCCCCCCCTGGTGCTGTCTGATTCTCACTGATTTAGCCCCTTCTCATCCCTCGCTGCTGCTGCTGCTGCTGCTGCTCACCTCGGGCGCGCCGCGCGCGCCACCCACGAAACGTTTCGACTATCAATGTCAGTTTGAATCAGCATTCCGAGTGCACTAAGTGCCGCTAATGTCGCGCTTCCCGTATACGCTCTGATGGATATGGAGACCCCCCCTACGCCCCTTGCTCACCTCTCTCTCTGCTCACTCCCGCACCCTCCGCGCGCACTCGCCGAAACTCACCCGGGTTGCGCTGTACCGCACCGAAGCCCCTCGCGCGCGCGCGTGCACTAATGCACTAACGAACGACACGGCGAGTCGCGGTGAACTCTCGGGGAAGCTTCGCAGCGCGGCTGCTCGCTCTCGCTCGCTGCCTTCGAAGCCCTCATGCCACTGCATAGTGCACGAGGCATCCCTTATGCATGGGTCATACGTGTGTGCGGTTCGTTTGTGTGAGACGTTATACGAGAATTAACTGATAGCCGGGAATTTGAGATGAGGAAAAAGGATGAGGCTCTTTCAATTATCACGGACCGATTTTAGTACTACACGTTTTGTGTGCTGTTTGAATGAGTTTTCGAACATAAAGATGTATCACCGAAGGCTGTTTGGATTTTATCACTTTCTGCCTTCGAACAAGTTTCGAACACACAAAAATGTCTCATCGAAGGCTGTTTAGATTTAATCACTTTCTGCCTTCGAACAAGTTTCGAACACTCAAAAAGGTCTCACCGAAGACTGTTTGGATTTCCTCACTCTCTGCCTTCGAACAATTTTTGAACACTCAAAAATGTCACCGAAGGCTGTTGGAATTTCCTCACTCTCTGCCTTCGAACAAGTTTTGAGCACTCAAAAATGTCTCACCGAAGGCTGTTTGAATTTTCTCACTGTCTGCCTTCGAACAATTTTTGAACACTCAAAAATGTCACCGAAGGCTGTTGGGATTTCCTCACTCTCTGCCTTCGAACAAGTTTTGAGCACTCAAAAATGTCTCACCGAAGGCTGTTTGAATTTTCTCACTGTCTCCCTTCGAAGCCCGATGGGACTGCATAGTGCACGAGGCATCCGTTATGCATGGATATATGTGTGGTTCGTTCGTGTGCGACATTATACGAAAATGAACTACTATCCATGAATCTGAGATGCGAAAAAACCGAGACTCTTTCAATTACCACAGCCGAAGAGATTTTTTTTTTTCTTAATTTCCGTTTCTCTCTGCTTACTGTCGCACTTTTTTGGTCTTTATTGCTTAAACTCGAGAAGTTGACCTAACAATCAATTGTGCCAAAGTTATTCGCTGACCAATAACATTTATAGGTGCCTCAATCGAGTGCTTTGTATTGCAACAAATCTAAAAAAAAAAAAAAAAATGTTAGGCCGAAACAAAAAAACCGAGACTCTTTCAATAACCACAGCCCGATTTCCGTGAACGAAAAGCGAGTGTTACACGAGGGTTTTCTGTGCCATTCGAACAAGTTTCAAACACACAAAAATGTCTCACCGCGAAGGCTATTTGGATCCCGATTCAACTGTCTCATTAGAGCCCCATAGACGAGATCTCCCCATCGAGACCCCCGCGGATACTTTTTGTTTCCGATGAAGGCGTCAGAAACACCGTTCGCGTCGCGTCGTTCACAATCGCCTTTGGCGCTGTCGGATAATCGCGAGGGCAAACAAACGCGTCGCCCTCTCTCCCCCCGACACCGCAGGCCTCGGGGGCTCCCGACGTGCAAGGAACCCCCGAACGACATCCGAAGCTGTATTTATTTCGAGGGCCTTCGCTCCCTCGCCTCGCCCCCTCGGATAGGGGTAATCATCGGTCGAGCGAGAGCCTCGAGGGTGCGACACTCGGCCGTTCATCCCTCCCATCGTCACGAAGATGAGCGCGCGCTGTATATCCTAGCTACACGTACTTAATGCCGTAGTGCAGCCACTATCCGGCTAATCCGAAACCCACATATAGATGCGTAAGCCTCGCAGATAAAACCTGAAGGGTCCGTGCCCGATACCTCGGTTGCCCGTTTCTGTTATGGCGGGGGGGACTTCCAAACTTGCTGGCGTCGCATCTTTCCCTCTCTCGCTCTTGTTGCCAGTTAACCTTCTACGTGCACGTGCGCTGATGGCACGCACGCGATGCCGTTTTTCTGTAACAGCATCGAGGATCTCCTGATGTTACAAGCTACGAACTTTGTTCTAAGGAAGGCTGAATGGACTTTCCGGGGAGTAATGGGATACGTCCGCGTTAATTATGTAACTGGCCGAAGTTGACGTCCTGGTGGGGGAAAAATAGGGTCGGAAGGGAAACTCGAGGAAAATCTCATAGACGCGAAGTGGTTTTTTTTTAGTCCTATTTTTACTAAAAAAAATGTTAAATCTTAGAAAGCTATACGAAAAGTCTTCTTCGTTGTTTTTATATAAAATAGACAAAAAAAAACAGTTGTAAAGTAGAACTTTGCACATTGCTTTCTCATTAATTTTCGGTTTTCACAAAGCCACCTGTATGAAGAAGCTTGTTTGTTAATTTTGGCTCCCTACTTAAACCACTTTTGAGGACATTTCAGACCATTCTGAGTATACTAACATAAAAATCTCGAAAACATTTTTTTTTTTTTCATTAAAACAAAGCATCTTCTATGACCCATACGGAAATAAAGTATATGAAAAATATATAAAAGATGTATTCTAGATATACAAGATATATTTTGTCCGAAAACTTCTATATGACGCATATATTTTAGGCTATATACGAAATATACGCGAGCGAAAAATATATCCAAAATATATTCAAGAGATATTTTTATTCTACTATCGTCCGAAAAGTTCTATATGCCAGATATATTTTCGTGTATATTTCTTTTCAGTGGGGAGAGGAAGCAAAAACGATTTTTTAAAAGAAACTCACAGTCACAAAAACTGTTGAAAAATAAATATGACAAAAACCAAACCAATCCCAGTTGAGTACAAAAATCCTGGCAAAAAAGTGAAGACTTCTTATAACCACGTTGTCACGTCTCCAGCACGCAAACAACTGGAAGTGTGTAATACATTCCATTATGAAGTTTTCCGGCGCGACAGTACAATGCCCTCTCGGCCCACTCTCGGCTGTCTAGGCTGTCCCGGTCACTCGTATCCCGGCCGTGCGCCGAGCCTGCGTATCTCCTTCGTCTCCCGAACTTTAGCCGGATAATGACGCCTATAGCGCAAGCCCATCGACCGCGAGGTGTATCGTCCGCGTTGGGGTGAGCGTCGAAGGGTTCCCAGCAACTTTTCCAGCCCCTCTCGAGTCTCGCGCGCTCGCGTCAAAACTCATGGGACACGCGACGTGGGGGACCAGACCTTCCGTATCTTCCTGGTCGACGCATCCGCACCCTCGACTTTGGTGCGGGCGGGGGGAGAAAAATCCGGAGCAGTCTGAAAGATTCTTCAGGGATGACTGGATTCGCTAACCGACGACCCTTGCGGGGTACGTGGAATCACTGATATCGATAATAACCATATAACAGTCGCTGTATGGACGTCCATTTGAGTTGAGCCTCGAGCTCGCTGCAGACCCTATGACACTTCCGGAAACGATGGAAGCCATTCAAACAGCAGTATAGAAGACATCATCCCACTTCCCACTTCCACAAAACCTCCTCGTTTTCCTTTGTTCTCCCTGTCTTCGTGTATCCTCCAGCATCCTCGTCAGCCTTCGTTTCCTCCGGTCGGTCGACGCGCATCCGCATCCTGAACTTCAGTGAGCGGGAAAGAAAATCTGCAGCAAAAAAACTGGACAGCACGGAGAGAAGAGACTGTTTTGGGTCAACCATGTCCAGCGGTCATCGACTGTCAAATAAATGTTCAGTTAGAGCAACGAAATTTGTTGTTTCTTCAAAAGTTTCTCGGTTCAGTGGATAATCAGGTGTTTGAGATGAGAATAAAAATATTGTTAAGCTGACTTGTAATGTTTAATTGGCAGCCGGTGCACAGAGAAAAATATCAACAGAGTGTTAACAAAATTTGTGCTGTGGTAGCTGAAAATTTTGCTGTGGTAGATGAAAATTTTACTGTGGTAGCTGAAAATTTTACTGTGGTAGCTGAAAATTTTGCTGTGGTAGCTGAAAATTTTGCTGTGGTAGCTGAAAATTTTGCTGCGAAAAAAAAAGGTTAATACAACAATCGATTTTTTTATCATTCCCTGATTATTTTTCTCCATGTAATCGCTGGATTCGTCTTCATGATGCGACCAGATCCGCCAACCGACGGCCCTGCAGGCTGCATGGAAATCACTGTAGTATATCGGTAACATAACAACAATATAATACCACCCTATACAGACCTCCATTTGAGTTCAGCCTCAAGCTCCACCGACCCAATGACACTTCCGGCTACGCTGGAAGCCATTCAAACAGCAGCAGTAGTAGTAGTAGACTTCCCACTTCCCACTTCCACAAATCCTCCCCGTTTTCCCTTGTTCACCCCGTCTTCGCGTATCCGCCCGAGCGTCCTCGGCAGTCGTCTTCGCCTCCCTCCCCCGCGACGGATTTATGCCCGCGGTTTATGCGATATTTTTATTCCCACCGTCTCTTATGCATGCCACACACTCGCAGTGGTTTTCCAGCGCCGCTCGCGCTTTATCTGGCTCTTTTGCTCTGAACGCCGCCACGTAACTGTAACACAACAGGATGTTTTACCTGCGTATCGCTCCCATCGTGGAATCCCCATCAAGGCCATAAAAAAACGCTTTGAATAATATTTCCCGGGTAAAAACTCGGTGATTTTCGTCCCTCCCTCCAATCTCGTTTTTTTCACCAAATCTCCAGAAGATTTGAACCTCAGGCTGGTCCCCCAAAATTCCTTTGTCCAAAATTACTGGTCAGCCTCGTTTCGATGGGTTTGCAAGTACCGGCGATTCGTCTTCGCTCGTTCTTCGCGGGGAAAACCCTGGTTGTTTTTTTTTTTTTTTTTTTTTTTTTTTTTTTCACCAGTGTAGACGGAGCCTCGCGACTCGGTGACGCACGCGAAGCGACGCGGAAACTTTTCCGCCAAGTGCTGTCCTCTTCCGGGCCGTTGACTTCGTCCCGCTGACTCGATTTCGTCGTGCGCGCGCGGGGAGAACCCGGACAACGTTGTTATGCGCCTCGAGATCCGGAGTGCGGCATCTGCAACTCTCGCTCGTGGTAAATCAATTTTTGCGAGCCCCGCACGCGGCCCCTTCATGTATCCGTGTTCCTCGGGCCGCGCGAGCTACACACCGAGTCGAATTCGTTTTGTCAGACCGGACGAGTCGTCCCGGCCGGAAAGTAGCGTCAAGTGGGCCGGGGGATGAAAGTAACGTGAAGCGGGAAACGGACGACATTTAATTCTGGGCAACTTCGTGCTTTCTCGCGTATTTTTGAGCTACCAAAAAATTAATGGAAACGATGAAAATTGGTTTCAGAAAAAATTGATATCATGATGCGAAACATCGAATATTCAATAAGGATCGAAACTTTCTGAATGGAAACCAGAAAAATGAATGGAAACGATGAAAATTGGTTTCAGAAAAAATTGATATCGTGATGCGAACCATCGAATATTCAATAAGGATCGAAACTTCCTGTCGATCGCGCTACGTCTCCCCCAACTCGCGATCAACGAAATCAAACGAGCTGAATATCTGAGCCGCGCAACCGTCAATAAAACCGACACACCCACCGCGTCTGGATGTCATGAGTGTCTTCGAGCTCTCTCGGCCGCGGCGCGAATATATCGACGCCTCTTCCGCTCGTTAACCCGACCTGTACTTTCCGCCTCGGCCTTTGCACTCCGCTCCGCTGTACTTCGCGCTCTTCCCGCATCGACGTCCTGTATTTATTGGTCTTTTACGAGAGCCCCGCAAGAAACGGCCGGCAACTTTCCCGGGGCGAATTTTACGTGTGTATTCGTCACGGGCAGACGACGTCCAAACGAGTCTGGAAAAAACAAATATTTGAGTTGTGTACCGTAGCGGTTGGCTTGAGAGCGGGAAAAATAAAATCAACTCTGGAATGAGGTTGAACTTTGCATCGTTGCAATACAATGAAATTAAAAATAAGTGAAATATCAATTCCATAAAAACTTAAATAATTCACCCCTAAAAATGAAATAATTTTGAAAAATAATAATTAAATAAAAAATAATAATAAAAAATAAAATAAATAATGATAATAATAAAAAAATAAAAAATAATAATAATAAAAAATAAAATAAATAATGATAATAATAAAAAAACAAAAAAATAATAATAATAAAAAATAAAATAATACAAAATAATTCTGAAAAGATTGAAATAATTTAATTAAACTTATTAAATTCATTAATTCATTCATTTTTTATTTATTTTGTGAAATAATTTTGTTTAGTCATGCTCATAGTCGTTATAATAACTTTTTATAGCCGGTATAATCATTTAGGTTCATTAACATTTCATTGTTTTTAATTTCGTTACATTGCAACGATGCAAACTTCAACGTCATATTCTTGACGCTTTACAGAAACCTGGATTTCCAGGATTTTCAGGCTTCTTAGATACGTTCCGTGGTATTTCGAAATCGAATTAAAGCTCGGAAATGAGCCGAATAGTTGAGACGGCTAAATTGCTTCCAAAAAGCGACTCATTCGTCTGCATTTACAACGAATTAATTTTTGACTACACTTCCGCTTTCAATCCCTCTTCAATTAACCATAAAATTCCGTTACCTCCTCGTTTCCTCAGGGCACTTAAAAAAAAATGTTAAAACGGCCGGAAAAATCATTTTTCCTCCAGAATACATTTTTTTAATCATCCCATGCCGATGCGTTTGCGCCCCTCATACCGACGTCGACGATAAACAATCGCGAGTGGCCCATTAAAAAAATTGTAACGCCCACGGCGATACTTTAATACCCCCCAGATGGTCAGGGCATTCGCATTATCGTATTAACGGCGACTTAGCGCAATATAACACATTTCACGTTGGCGTTTTCCCCCTTCGCCCCCCTCGTCGCAGTTAATAATTTGTCGCGTAAGCCGGCCGCTGCTTCTCCTCTCTTTTGCCTCTCGCGAGCCGCCTTGGGATTCCAACGGGGGCACCGAGGGCCCCGCGCGTCACCCCAAGCCGTAAGGTCATTAGGGATAATTAAGATTTTTTTCACGTCTCGAGCGGAAAAGCGAAGTGGCCCAGGGTGAGGGGGGGACGGACGAAGGGAGGAGTGGAATATGGAAGCGACGAACAAAGCGCGGAAGGAGCGAGGTGAGAGACGAGAAGATGAAGGTGCGGAGGCTACGTAGCCACGGAAAGCGGATGGAGGCTGAGACGGAAAAGTGCATACAGCGCATATAACCGGCAAGTATGTAGCCGCCGCGGCTGGTCGAGTAGCCGGGGGGTGCAGGGCGCACGGGGCGACGGGGTGAGTCGAGGTGAGAAGAGCCCGCGAGACGCCGCGCTCACCCCGCGCTCACCCCGCCAGCGGCTCCTCGGAGGCCAGATTAGCTTCACCCAGCAGAAACTACTGGGCGCCTCGTAACTCGGCCCTAAGTACCCTATGGGCGCTGCCTGCACGTTAACGCGGTAACGCACGATGTACGCGGAGAGCGAGGTCGCAGCACCCATTGAAGTCGCGACGGTGGTGAGCGCGGAAGTGAACCGAGGGGTACAGCGGGGCTGCTATACGTAGTCGGATACACCTTCAACGTGCCGCACTGTGGCCGCACGGTGGTGTACGAAACGGTGTGACCAGGTTGCAGAAGGAGCGGATGTGTATAAGGGATGTGTGGGGAAAATGGGACACGTAAGCAAAAAATGGTTTTATGATGATGAGCAAAGTGTATTTTGTAATACTTTTCACCCAAAAATTCGATTCCAATCTTGAATTTTGAGCTTCAGCAAAATAAAAAGTGCGGGTAAAATGGGACAAACCCCCAAATTCTCCAATTCGTGATTTTATTTTTAACTGAGTGATACTCAACATCATCAGTAACGATTACATTTTTTTTTAATTATAAAAAAGTAAATATATTTTAAAGTAAGTTTTTAAAAGCCAAATTGCTTGGAACACTCAAAATGGTTCAAAAAACGCTATATTCCGCTGAGTTGCATTGAAGGATGTGGTGTAGATGTAATATTTCCAAAATGGGGATTTGTCCCATATTTTGCCCACAAAAATAATCGACACTGAAAAAAAGCACTGTCCCATTTTGCCCGCGTGTCCCATTTTGCCCGCACACGCTCAATATACATATACAGATATATTTATGTTCGTACAGTCTATAGAGTCAGACTGGAAACTGAGTCCCGAGGTACTGTAACCTCGTTGATGAAGAGTAGAACGAAGACAAGGCGACCCTCCCACCCAGGACTAGGTATAGAGTTGCCGCAAGATCCTCGACTTCCTGTCCGACCTCCGTAACATCAAGCGGCAACCACCCGCAACCACCCCGGCAAGACGCCGCTCGCCCCGTCCCGGCCTGCAACAGCTGCGAAGCCGGAACTTCCGCGATGCGCCCCGGGCGCGCCCGGGCTCTTCACTCGTCTCGGCGCCTCAGACACGTAGTACCTGGGAGCCACGTGATCGCCACGGCCTTTGACCCGCGGTGCAGCGCGCCTGTCGGCTTTGCAGCCGCGACGGGACGCTTGTTCCTTCATCAGCGCGAGGAACTCAGAGCTATGAGTTTGTTGACGCTTCGTGAAGTGTTTGCGTTGAAGACAGTCGGACTGTTGTGGCATTGGAACAATGGGGATTGGAGTCGTTTGTAAACAAATTTTTGAAGACCTGAAGGATCCTGTTTTGAGGGACCTTTTGGACATAATTTGTGGTGGGAACGAAGCTTGGAAGCTTTTTATCCAAGGGACTAGAGGAATTTTTACTCACGAGTGACTATCTTCTTCTTTCTGCTGGAGATTGAATTTTGTGCCACAAGTCAAGCAGCCTGAATGCAATGAATATCAAAACAATGATAACCAATTCGCAAGAAAAAAAAATACAAAGATTCATCGATGTCACATGAACCTATGACACAAGTGACAGAAAAGTCTCCTCTATGGTTGGAGTCATTTGTACGAAGATTTTTGAAGACCAGATGGACTTTAGTTTGAAGGACCTTTTAGCCATAATTTATGGTGAGAACGAAGCTTGGAAGCTTTTTATCCAAGTCGCTTGAGGAATGTTTACTTATGATTGACCATCTTCTTCTTCCTGCTGGAGGTTGAATTTTATGCCACAGGTCAAGCAGGCAGACAACCTGAATGCGATGAATGTCGAAACAATGATGACCAATTCGCAAGAAAAAATACAAAGAATCATCAATGTCACATTAAACCATGTCACAAGTGACAGAAAAGTCTCCTCTATGTTTGGAGTCTCATTTGTACGAAGATTTTTGAAGACCAGATGGACTTTAGTTTGAAGGACCTTTTAGCCATAATTTATGGTGAAAACGAAGCTTGGAAGCTTTTTATCCAAGTAGCTTGAAGAATTTTTACTTATGATTGACCACTTCTTCTTCCTGATGGAGGTTGAATTTTATGCCACAGATCAAGCAGTCAGACAACCTGAATGCGATAAATGTCGGAACAATGATGACCAATTCGCAAGAAAAAATACCAAAATTCAACAATGCCACATTAACCCATGACACAAGTGACAGAAAAGTCTCCTCTATGTTTGGAGTATCATTTGTACGCGGATTTTTGAAGACCTGATGGACCTTAGTTTGAAGGACCTTTTAGCCCAATTTATGGTAGGTACGAAGCTTGGAAGCTTTTTATCCAAGTCGCTTGAGGAATTTTTACTTATGATTGACCATCTTCATCTTCCTGTTAGAGATTGAATTTTGTCCCACAGGTCAAGCAGGCAGACAATCTGAATGCGATGAATGTCGGAGCAATGATGACCAACTCGCAAGAAAAAATACAAAGATTCATCAACGTCACACGAACCCACGACACAAGTGTCAGAAAAGTCTCATCCACCCCTTCCAACCCGGCAATAAACGCAAAGAACCCGAAGAAGCTTCCACGACATCACGCGGCAAAGTGAGCCGCAAGTGAGCCGATGAAATGTACTTACGCACCCGAGTCCCGGGGCGGCATAAAATCACGCAGGTTCTCGCGGTGTGTGACACGAATATTTGTCGGCGAAGTGAGAACCGAGGAAAATGTATCATTGACAGGAGGACCGAGAGACGCTGGCGAGACGCGGGGGGCGGTCTCACCACATAGCGCGGACTCGTAAAAGCGTACGAGATCCGGATACCGCGTGTACCGGGAGCTCGTAAAGGAATGGAGCACCCGGTCTTGTGACTGCGGGCGCTATGGTTGTCGTTTCGGGAAGAGACTCGAGGAGGTCTCGCCGAGTGAGGGGGACGAGACGATGTCCGCGGGGTGAGACGCGAAGGGCTGCTGGCTGCTCGGGTCGTAGCCGCGCGTCGAAGACGAAGGGCACTTTCGGTATCAAAGGACGCGGCTGGTGTGGTGCGAGGCGACTGCGATTCCAGCGTGCGGACGTTGCGAGCTGCGGTTGGACGGCGGTGGTGAGTTTCTTCGTGCAGCGGCAAAACAACGGTACATGAGGATGTGGTGGCCTCTGGATGGAAGGTGGGAAACCAAGCAGGGGGCTAGAGACGGGGGAGGGGGGGGGGGACACAAATGGTCTCCGCCTCGGGGACAAATGGTCTGGTCAACGATTCATGGTGTTCGCCGCGCGAGGAGTCGGAGCGCGTGATGTAGCTCGTGCTTTTTGCCAAATCGTCGTTGAGCTTTTTCGGGCCACTCTCGCGCGGCTCTGGTATCGTCCGTTTTTGCGCCTCGCGCAGATGGCGTAACTTCAGCGCCGCCGCACTTAGAGCCCATTTTCGTGGCGAGCGAGGGATGGAGGGCGGTTCGACCGTAAACGATTCGTCAGCTTTCCCTTTTCCTTGAAGAACGCCGTGAAATGGTTTGAGGTGGAGGGTCTGAAAAAGTGATGGAGACAATTAGTTTATTGGAAAAGGATGTGTGAATGATGTACAACTGATGTACAACAGATGTATGACTGATGTATGACTAATGTATGACTCATGTACGACTGATATATGACAGAAGTATGACTGATGTATGATTGAAGTAGAATTGAAGTATGGTGGAAGTAGGATTGAAGTAGGATTGAAGAGGGATAGAAGTAGGATTGAAGAGGGATAGAAGTAGGGTTGGAGTAGGATTGAAGTAGGATTGACGTAGGGTTGACGTAGGGTTGAAGTAGAGTTGAAGTAGGATTGAAGTAGGATTGACGTAGGGTTGAAATAGGGTTGAAGTAGAGTTGAAGTAGGGTTGAAGTAGGATTGAAGTAGGGTTGAATAGGATTGAAGGGTTGAATAGGGTTGAAGTATGACTGAAGTATGACTTATGTATGACTGATGTCTAACTAACAATTTGACAAAGAAATACTTAACGTTCCAAGCGACGAGCCCAACGAGTATCCAATTGGGAATAAAGTTTTCTTTGGATTTCATTGCTAATTACAGGTCGTCGCCATTCGCGCGGTCCTTCCGTGTGGGCTGTAGGTGCAAACCGGTCGGCAAACAGCCGAATTTCATGGAGACCCGCGGCAAGACGTTTGCTCTCGCGCAGGCGACGGCCACGGGGGAACCGTACATAAACCAGCTGCGCGCAGCTCGCCACCCTCGAAATGCCGAAATTCCTGAGGCGAGTAAATCTTCGTGCCCGAGTGCCGGAGTGTCCCGCTCGCCGCCTAATATCCGCGAGTTAGTTAATCTTCCGGTTGAGCTCGTGCGAGGACGAAGCTTATAAATTACAGTGCCACGAGGGGGCGAACGCGCTGCGCGCTATGCGGGCCGTGGGTACCACAGGGACAGGAAGGGTCACGACGGGAGGAGCGGTAACGAGATACGTGAGGCAGGATTTGCAGTAGCCGAATATTCTCGAGAATTGAGTGGCGGTGAGCGACCCTTTTACATAATTAGACGTCACCGGGGCGACATGACACAATTATGCTTTGAGCTGCTCGTCATCCTAGCTCGCGTCTTTCCTCGTCGTGACTTTGTGGCTACCTCAAGGTACCAAAGGGTCACCAAAGTGGGATCAAAGAATTTCTACTTAACGACCGAGGGCTTTGCGAGGAGTGAGAAATGTATCGATGCAGCGGAGTCGTTCATCTTTTTTTCAGGGTGTGGTGGCGACTATAATACGAATATTCTACATGTTGGAACTTCCTGGATAAAATTACTGAGGGCGAATCCATTACTTCACCATCTCATATTCTCATCTTATTGCAACCTGCTATGGAATATTCTTGGGAGTCAAGAAATTCCCACCTCTTCCCGTAATCAATAACGCGACTACCGTGATTATGACGTGAAAATCGGAAACGTCTTTTCACCCGGATCGCAAGAGGAGAATGAGGCTCAACGACCGGTCCATATCAATTATACAAGATTGAAGAGACCAATTTACGTATTACGCAACTCCCGGGGTTATTGTCTTCGGTTTACGAGGGGGAGATGGAAGGGGGGGGGGGGGGTGGATTTGTCTTCAGCCCCCGTAAAATTGTATTCGATTTCCTCGGTGCTTCATTACGTGATCGCCCCGTCCATATCGAGTCTGCGTTCGCTCCGAGCGGTTTCCGCGCGCGAGCTCAAGGAAAAAATGGACAATTAACATTAGCCCTGACTGTTGCACGTCGAGCGCGAACAAAGATGCATCAGCGACGCCGAGGGGGGGCGAGACACGGCACGGTTACCGCATCGAGTTTCTTCCGAGGGCCGCAAATTGTTTCTGACAGATTCGAATAATGGCGACGTCACTGGCTGAGACAGGACAATAGACGACGTGCGCGCGGCTCGCCGGATAATGAAAGAGTTCGCCACGCTAAATAGCGGATCGGACGACGAGCCGAAGGCCCCGAGCGAGCGAGGGATACACGTATATTGCCGGTAAATACCTATTCATAAGGAAACTTCGCTTATGCAATCATCTCGCTCGAAACTACGTCGCGGTTGTTCGGTGCCACGAATACGGAATACGGACCGTGAAGTACCTATCACACAGTTGTGGAGCCATTAGCGCACTCCGTGAGGTATTCCAATTGGGTTGTACGGATTTGTGGAGAGATGAATCCATTCTGCTTCCTCTCGTGAAGGAAGCTTCGTCTTCGGGAATTTTGTTTTTATGAGATTTTCATGTCAGGATACTCAGAATGGTCTGAAACATGGATTAAAAAATGGTTTAGAAAAAATGTGTGCGTGACGGTTTTGGACAAAATGTATGCAGCCAATCAGATTTGATGTAATTTTTTTTAAAAATAAAACAGCGTTTTATTTTTAATAAAAAATTAAGGAGGCCAAAATTATTAAATTATTAAAAATTGTTATAAAACGATTTTTTTTATGGGGGAGCCGAAATTAATAAATAGGTTTCCCCATAGAGGTGGCCTAGAGAAGAATAGAAATCAATGAGGAAGCGATGTGCATAATTCTGCATTGCAACTTCTCTTGTTCTCGTCGTTTTGTTTTCACCGAGGAATTTTAACACAGGAAAGTGGACGAAAAAATATGCCCAGCATCGCCATAAAATATGGGAAGATTGGGATACATCGTAGCCAATATCATCGATACCATATAAATTTCTGCAGCGTGGGGGGCTCCTTAAAAATTTCAAAAGCCTCGCAGCGTGTTCGAAAGCTTGTGAATAACTAGCCGCCAGGCACGTATATATCCGATACGTGAGCTTCGTCGCTCGAGCTGCTTCTCGAGTGTTCACTTATTTCTTCCGGAATACAGTGCCAGAGCCTCGCACGTCTTCGCGCAGTTTTTGCGATGTTGCACGCGGGCTCTATGGACAATTACGTTAAATATGTGAAGACCAATAAATTATCGTTAGTAGATTGAGGGGAATCGCAGTATTGCTGGTAAATCTGAAAGTCCGAAGCGATAGCTGTTAACTTTTTGGCCACATGACATTATATCTTGTATTTTACGATAACTGTACAATTTTACAGCACGGCAATTATTTCATAGTCCAAAAATAATAATTATTTTTCGTATAGTATAAAATAAAAAAAATAAAATTATTTGTTTAACTTTATTAATTTCACTAGCTGGTTGTAGAGGCTCGAATCAAAATTGGAACGTTTAGTAAATTAACGTAAAATTGACATTCAAAGTTAACGAAACCGAGAAAAAAAATGTTCGATTTCGTAAAGTTTGAAGACCCTATCCGATGGGAAATTTTCCGCTGATTCCGAAAAGCACCGTTGTTTGCCCGAAAAACATAAAATTCGACGCGAAAAATGTAAAAAATAATCTTCCACGTTTTTTAAAAAATTCGTCACTTCGCTAAAATCGAAGTTACTTTTTTTTCGATCGACCAAATCTGGGTTTTCTTTTTGCGTTCGAGAGAAAACTCTATAACGAAGAGAATGCCGCAAAGCGGAACGCGATATTTTGATTTCTGAGTTTTTTACAGGTTCGATCGAGCCAAAAAAAAGTAACCTCAATTTGGGGACAGACTTGAAATAAGGGGGGCAAGGTTTTATTATTTAGGGCAGACATTAATTAAGGGGGCTGGGACAGACAAACAGACAAACAACATTCCAAAATATATATAAGATGTAATTCCAATTTATTTAAATTCACGACTTAGTTTCGAAAAAATCATTTTTGGCCCCGCCGCCGTCAAAACGCGCTTCCACCCTGACCACACAAACCCCCCAGCTTCTTCTCCCCCATATTCCTTATATTTATTCTTCTCCAGTTCTCCCTCCATGAAGCTCGCATTTTTTTTTTCCTCTTTCGTTTCACAGCACCAAGCACAATGTTATCGATATTTTATTCGTGTTTACCCTACATCGCACCCACCCAGCGAGCCACGCACTTCACTACCCCCGGGGCTGCTGCTGTCGCTGCTTAAAGTTCAGAGGCTCTCGAACGCCTAGCGCACCCACCCCTGCTCTCGCACGGCTCATAAGCCCCGAGCACACAAATAGTATACGCACTCGGTCACACGTGGCCCGACCGACCAGCGACATAAATGTATTTATATACGCAGCATAAATGTATCTTCCACAGTCGGCTTCTCCACGTGGGCTCTGGGAACGTGGCTGGCAATTGCGAAGGGTACAGCAGGGCCCATCAGTTTTTCAGTTCCTTCGCTCTCGGGATAAAAAAGCGGGTGGGGGCGCGAGACGCGTCCTTTTCTCTCGGGGGGTCAGCCTGATCTACGTCCCGACGCCTTCGCCACATTTTTTCTCCACGCTTCCACGCTTCTTTTTCCATCTCGCGCTATTTTTTATCCCCCCCCTCGACCTACGCGCGTAATTCGGTATGCGAAAGGTCCGCCGCTTAAGCCGATATTCTGCCCCTCACGGGTCGTCGTCTCGCGGATGCTACAGGAATAAATATATATATATATTTTTTTTTATCCGATAGGTCGGGCTGAGCCTCGCGCATATATTATCGATATCTCGCTGACGACGTGGAAGCGAAGGAGTCGCGTTCACCGTTCACTACACGAAGAAGACACTTTTCTCCGACTGACCCATTTTTTTTTAAATCCCACCAATGAATTCTCGAGAAATCGCATCATTATCTGTTTTTTTTTTTTTTTGCTACATCGACTCTTCAATAATTCCGACACCACATTTGTATCGCGCAGAGTGGAAAGCGAGAGGCGAAACTGCAGACTTCATTGAAATACTATATATTATTCAGCCCCTTCGTCCCGGGGCTTAATACAGATTTATACGTCCTGGGGAATGTGTACTTTGTGACGCGCGGGCTCTCCGCACTTCGCTCGCCGATCTCACTCGACTATTATTGCCAACGTTTGCCTCGTGTGTAGGTATCACATATTCATGGGCGACGAGACGCGAAGGCATAAAGTATAGAAAAACGAGCCGCTTAACCGCGTCAGTAACAATAATAACGACGGTAGCAACAATGATAACAGCGACAATAACGCTGTGAATACAAAACGTCATAACGAAATTTATTGCGATCTACGTGAGAAGCATATTTTTTCGTCACAGAAAAAATATCATTGATTCTATAAAACCGTGGATTGCGGACTGCCAAAAACAATTTTTTTATATTAACTCCAGTTATCGTTGTCACAAACCGATTTAACATTGAAACAATAAAAAATTCTTTTGCCTATTTTGGAGTTATCGTTTCGATATCATAGGAAATTGTAGGAACCGGAAGTGACATTGATTTATGATGCTGAAGTTTGCATCGTTGGAATGCAACGAAATTCCGAAAAAAAGAAAATTCTAATTAATCCAAATTATAAAATTATGTATAAAAAATCATTATAGCGATTAGTTGCACTCCTGATTTTTTTATACCTAATCTCGTCATTTGGATTAATTAGAATTCATTCTTTTTTTCTGAATTTCGTTGCATTCCAACGATGCAAACTTCAGCATCGCATTGATTTGACTACACTTGTTTTTATCAGCCCGCGATCCACGGT
This sequence comes from Pimpla rufipes, assembly GCA_963932165.1. Classification (NCBI taxonomy): domain Eukaryota; kingdom Metazoa; phylum Arthropoda; class Insecta; order Hymenoptera; family Ichneumonidae; genus Pimpla; species Pimpla rufipes. The sequence goes on from OZ010632.1 coordinate 19,678,364, forward strand.
TTTAAGGTAGTCCTTGCGCCTGGTGTCGAGTTCGCATAAGTTTTCGAAAATTGAGAGACAATTGCAACCATTTCTCGATAATATAAAAATCTGAAAAAAATCATGCAAATTAAAGGCACTGAAAAGATTAATTTTGCATAATAATAATGCGAAAATATTATTAACAAATTGATGAAAAAAAACATTGTTTAACAAATATTCCGATGACCCAAGTTTTTTTGTGGATGAAAATGATTCCTTCGTTTTTCTGAATACGTATGAATTTTTTCAGATTTTAGAGTTCACTTTGAATTTTCACATATTTTCCCTATAAAACACACGAATTTCAAAGTGAACTCTAAAATCTAAAAAAATTCATATGTATTCAGAAAAATGAACGAATCATTTTCATAAAAAAAAAAGTTGGGTCATCGACAAATTTGTTAAACAATATTTTTTTCATCAATTTGTTAATAACATTTTAGAATTATTATGATACAAAATTAATCTTTTCAGTGCCTTTAATGTGCATGAATTATTTCCGATTTTTATACCATCGAGAAATGTTCATAATTCTCTCTCAAATTACTGGAATTTATGCGAAATGAATATTGGTCGCAAGGACTACCTTAATGAATCAACAAAATGTTTTTCCCGTGCACTTATTGTCATGCAATACGCAGTATTTTATAGATTAGCGATGAGGGGGTTGAAAAGAGGACGGAGGGGTCGACATCACCGTATAAATTCTTATTGTTTCCACTCACCCCCCATGAAAATCCGATTCCCGCGCTGACCGCTCGACTGGCCACATTTCACTTTGGTTGTTTACACACAGGGATGTCGCAGTCCGGCGATGCAAACGAATCCAAATGGACGCGAACGTATGCCGCGTGTTTTGCCGCCTTAATATATCGTATTGACATGCGTTTGTTTATTATATATCGAGGGATATGGCTGAGGCTCTCCCTCGGTGCCCTCGTTCCCTTCGTCGTCCTTATTCAGCTCGCGATAATCCTCGGCACACAGCGCGAGAGCCACAAACAGCGGCTCGAATGGTTTACTTACCTCGCGACCCCCTTGGTCCCCCTCTTGGTCCACCCCCTTTCGCACCAGCTTTGCGTACGACGGGCAAATGTTTACAGCTAAGGGTAACTTCGCGCTACACTCCGTCCTCCCCCCGTCGCACACGCACTCGAACCGCGCGGCCCGCCACGCGCGACCTCCGCTGATCCCACGTTGCCCCCTCAGCCTCCACGTGCACCGTCGTCAAATTGACGCTTCCAGCTCACGTGGACTCTCGGGATACCCGAGATTGATTACCGGGGGTGTTTGGTTTCAGCCTCGTGGACGGTATCGGCATTGATTGTATAATTATAGGCGTGTCGAATAATTTTCCTGCTCCGAAGTTTGGCTGTTTTAGGGCTTTGATGAGCCTTAAAAAAAACTTAAATTGAGGCGCCTCGGAAATATTGAAAGTTCTGTGTTAATTACTTTCGAACTGATAAGTCAGTTTTTTTGGGGGGGTCGAGCACAAATTTATTTAAAGGGTGGAAAATGTAGGCACTGATTATACAATTGTCGAGGTGCCGAATAATTTTTAGTCTCGTCAGTTTGGCTGTTTCAGGGCTTTGATGGTCCTTAAAGAAAACTTAAATTGAGGCGCCTTAGAATAACCAAAACTTCTGAGTTAGTTACTTTCGAAGTGATACGTCAGTTCTTTTTTTGGGGAGACTCGAGAACAAATTTATTCAAAGCGTGGGCAATATCGGCACTGATTATACAATTATGGATGTGCCGAATAATTTTCAGTCTCGAAAGTTTGGCAGTTTTACGGCTTTAATGACCCTAAAAAAAATCTTGAATTGAGGCGCCTCAAAAATAGCAAAAAGTCTGTGTTAGGTTTAGTTTCGAACTGACACTTCAATTTTATTTTTTTTTGCTCGAGGACAAATTTATTCAAAGTGTGGGAAATATCGACACTGATTATACAATCATCGATGTGCCGAATAATTTTCAGTCTCGGAAGTTTAGCAGTTTTAGGGCTTCGATAGTTCTAAAAATAAATCATAAATTGAGGCTCCTCAAAAATACCAAAACCTCCACATTCATTATTTTCTAATTAACGTCTGTTTGTTTTTCCAGGCTCGACGACAAATGTATTCAAAGCGACTGCAGCCCTCCGAGTCCAGCAATCACAGAACCAGCCTCCGGATTCATCTCATCAAGAGTCTCGGAACAATCGTGAGGTGCGGATGCAGCTGGAAAATTCGGTCGCGCACCTCGTACAGCGAGCAGAAGTTATCGCCATCTTTAACGCCGACGAGGATAAACATTTTCGTCCCTCTGTCGGTGCGCGCTGCGGGCCCGGTGGTCGTTGAGAATACAGCCCTGTTAAATGTTTCATGACGTTCGCGCGGTGTCGTTCGTCGGCGGTCGCGATAAAAGTTCCCGGCCGAGAGAAATTGCCACTTCTGTCCCTCCGCCGTGATTACACAGTCGTCATCGTTTCTGCCGCGCTCCAATTGTCTTCCTTCTCCGCTTCTCGTTCGTTCTGCCTTTTCTCTCTCTCCCACTCTCATAACTTTCCCTTTCGCTTTTTTCCATTCACCATTTCCGACTCGCCGCCTCGTTCCCTCAGCTCTTTTTTTCTCCTCACCCTCCTCCATCATCCCCTTTTTTTCTCAGTCATCCCGTGACCGAATTCGGCGCCTGTGGCTCGTTTAATAATTTCGCCTGTTTAACCAGCCTCACCGAGCTGCCTGATAAACACATTCGAGAATCCGCAACCAGGATGAGGGTGAGGAGGAGGAGGGAGGGAGGAGAGAAGAGAGAGAGAGAGGCGGAATGAGATATGGAGGAAAAGTGAGGGGCGGCCGTGCCTCACATTTCGCCCGTGTAAACCGTGACAAATCCCGGCACTTCATCCCCCCGTCCGTAGTCTCCACTCCATGCGACACCCTCACTCAATCTCTCATCCCTTTCCCATATATTTTCCATCCCCCCCGCCTCAGCGCCTCACTGTGTGGGTCTCTTCCCGTTCGCTTCCTCCCACGCATCGGGCTCGTCGGCGCGTGGATAATTTGCATTATACTCCCGTTCGCACCCTCCAACCCCCCTCAACCCCCTCAACCCCGTGACGTCGGCCGTCGCGAGACTCTCGCGTGTTCCACTGCACTCGCGCACTTTGTAGCCAGCCCGGATGCGATTTCATTCTACCCCGTCGCACGTTCACCCTCGACGCGCGTTTCAGCGTTTCGCCTGGCTCACTCTTTCTTCCTCGCGTCTCCCTCAGTCCCCCCGCCACGATTTTCCCTCAGCCTCAGCGCCTCATTCGCCGGTTGTCATAACCGCGCGCATTGTGCGTCACGTGATAATGGCACTCGGGGCGACGTGAAACGCGCTCTCCAACTCGCCGGCGACTCTCTTACGTGACTCGCGATAATTGACAACGTGGAAGACGCTACGCTGAGGGCCCAAGGGCTACTCGGCCGCTGCTGAGTTTCTTGATTACCACGCGGTGAGACTTCGCGGAGGACGCTTGTTGGACGGTGTGCGGGTTACGCGACGTGCGTCGTGCGCAGCCTTGGACTGCAACTTTCGACGCGGCGGGGAAAAGGCGAGTTGGATGGGCTGATGCGTTAATTATTTTGTGGTTGTGGGTAAATTTGTTGCGAGTTGGTGGCTCGTCGATATGACGATCTGGTTGTGGTGGGTTTTTGTGCTAACGAACAACGATGTTGATGTGGAGGAATTCACGATAAACACGGTTGGTTGGTTTGATAGTTTTCGTATAAATAGTTTTAATAGTTTGCTGAAATAGTTTTCAGGGTGGACTATTTTAGTAGTTGGACTGACTGACTGTAGTTGTTGGAGCAACATAATAGTTGGAGCAGCCAAAAAAATTGATGGAGCAGTTGGAGCGTCCAACAAAATAATTGGTGGAGCAGTTGGAACAGCCAACAAAATAATTGGAGCAGTCAACAAAATAGTTGGAGGATCCAATAAACTAAATGGAGCAGTCAACAAAGTAGTTGGAGGATCCAACAAAATAGTTGGAGTAGTCAACAAAATAGTTGGAGTAGTCAACAAAATAGTTGGAGCTGTCAACAAAATAGTTGGAGTAGTCAACAAAATAGTTGGAGCTGTCAACAAAATAGTTGGAGGATCCAACAAAATAGTTGGAGCATAAAAAAAAGCTTAAGAAAAATAATTGACTCTCGCATATGACTCTGACATTGTTTTTTGCAGGACTAATCGAAAAATCAGTAAAAGCTGAACGTTCGACGATCATTGGGTCGTGAAATCGTCGACCTTTGACCTCCCTGCGCTTCCACAGCCTCGTTGCGTCACCTCGGTCGAGGAGCTTCGGCTCCGGTAAAATATAAAATTGAATCCTTTGTGAGGCTTTCGTCCTATTGGCCGCCGGTCAGCCGGACGGCCACTGTTGACGAGGTGGGGAGGATGTGCGAAGAAATAAAGCCGTCCGGCGCGCGAAGCCGGAGGACCAAAGAGGAGACGAGAGTATTTCGAGTGGAAAGAGAATGGAAAATCAAGCCACACTTTCCCTTTTTCCCGTTTCCTCTATTGCTTTCTCAGAGGACGCTTGGCTTTCATGCATTTTTTTTTTTTTTTTAGATATTCCTGTCAGGATACTCAGAATGGTTGAAAACGTCGCGAAAAGCGATTCAGAAGTATTATACATTTTTCGGACCTCCTTTGACCACAAGCATCGTCGATATAGTTGATTATTTTTCGGTTATTCGCCTCAATGGATGGAGAATGCTCCATTTTTTTATAATTTTTCATCCCATATTTCCCACCCTTTTGCAAATTTCTAAAAATTGCGTTTAAGAACTTTTATTTTGAAGTACACTTTTAGGCAAATATATTTTTTTTATTCTACAACACTTCCGAGACGTTAATTTTTAATTAATAAAAATATCAATTGATTTTTCAAAAACTTGGACACTTTTTATTCGTTCCGCCTGAATTTCTAAAATACTATCGTAAAGTCGAACAATTTAAGTATGTAAGCGGGAAATGGGACAATTCTTCTTTCGCCAGTGCCACACGACATTGGCGCCACTGGCGCGGCCAACACCGGCAACTCCGCAGGTACACAAGACACCATTTTGCAATGTGGCTGCAAAATGGCGCTGGGAGCTGCAAAATGGCGTCGGTGGCGCTGTCGACGCTGCACTCTCGGAGCCCCGAGTTTTACGCGCGAGAAACTTACCCATCTTTTATTTAGCCCCGCTTACATCTTTCGTTGCAACCCTATTTTTTGTTTTCTTTCCCTTCTTTCTCGCTACTTCGTCTCTGTATTTTTATATCCTCACGGTCTTCTTGGTCGCGACACTTGTGAACACAGCGAGACGGATTGAGGGATTTACATGTTACGCGAGCGCGACGCCTCGGTGTGACGTCTTATTCATGTAAATTCCCGGGCTCTAGCGGGTTCTCCGTCTCGCGCGCGAGCGCGCGAGGCGCAGTAAAGCTCGCGACCTCGTTCTTTATCTTCGCGACTCACGCGAGGAACGACTGTCGTATATTTCGCGAGAGATTTCGCCGTGCGCCGCGGATACCGAGGAGGCGATCGTCAATCGTTTGTGGACGAATTTTTTCGCTGAGCTAAAAAAATCGCGGCATTTTTTGTTCTCAACTCAAATACTTTTTACACTGAATTATTATTTTTATGAGGTAACTCCAAAATTATTTCCTTCAACAAAAAAATTCATTTTTTTACGACTTTCCTGTAATATTTCCTTGGACAAAGAAGACTAATTTTAAATAATCATTTTTTAAAAACCTCCTACGATTTTATTAAAAACAATCATAAAAAATAAAAAAACACTCGAACGCAGTTTTATAAAAATATTCCCCGTCGTTGCCTCCAGCACGGAATAATCGCGGTGCATAAATACATCATTTCAAAAAATATTCAAATCCGTCTTCAATATTCAAAGCTTCAAACCGAAAGAAGCGCTCCTCCCTCGTGTAGCAAGTTCCCCGCGGGCGAACAGCTTCCACCTACTGTGATGTAAGAGCATAGAGCGAGAAAACTGCAAACGCTTCGCGATTAGGTTCTCCACCGTCGGCCACTGCGGCAGCAGCAGCCGCCGCCGATCTTCACTTCCTCCTCGTCCTCCTCTCGTTGTGCCAGCAGCATCACGGGCTGCGCGCACATTTTCCGTCCGCTCGAATGCCCGAACGCAATTTCACCGTTGCGTCCGCCTTTCGTGCGGCCGGCGCTACGCGAGCGAAGGCGAAGGGGCTCGCGCGTCCCTTGCGACTCTCTCGCTCACGAGCTCCTCGCTCACCGCGTGCAAAAAAAAAAAAAAAGAGAAAAGAAAAGAAAAGACAAAACACCGTACGGACACGAACGAGGCAGCCAGAGAGCAAACCGTGCGCCAAGCGCGCACCGGCACAATTCTCATCTTGTCGGGCGCGGCGCTACTGCTCGAGATACCGACAACAGTCTCGACCGGGCACGTCGATTGGGACATCCCCCCTCCCCCGTTCCCCTCCCTTTCCTCTCCTCTCGCTCCCTCGAGGAACGAGGAACGAGGAACGAGAGTAACACGAGGAAACACAGCGAAAGAATAGAGAATAAAGTCCTGGAAACACCTAAAAGCTCCTTGTATTTTTCCTCGAGACGCCAACGCGTTGGCTCTCTCTCTCTCTCTCTCCTCGCTCCGTCGGAATCGACAAAGCAAATTGGACGAGAGCAGCTTCGGGAACTCACATATCTACGGGAATAATCGAGTTACATGTGCTGAAGTAAGTAAAGAAATGCGCTGATAAAAAAAAATTGTTATTCGGTGCTGAAAGGGCGGTAAAATTATATATGATACGTTGATGTCAGTGAGGACGGTAAGGACAGTGAGGACAGTGAGGACAGTGAGGTCGGTGAGATCAATGAGAACAGTGAGGTCTGTGAGGTCGGTGAGGTCAGTGAGGTCAATGAGAACAGTGAGGTCAGTGAGGTTAGTGAGGTCAGTGAGGTCGATGAGGTCAGTGAGAACAGTGAGGTCAGTGAGAACAGTGAGGACGTCGAAGACGGTGAAGACGGTGTCAACAACCTGCGTTGAACTGTCTCAACCTCGAAAGACTCAAACTCATTTCCTCGTACAAAGTGAACGATGCTCAATGTCATTTTAGCAAAGTCTTCCAATCGACTCGTGTAAACTTGTGCCACCGTGACGTTTGGTACGCCAAAGGTACGAAATACATCGACACTGACAAAATGTCCTCGATGGATTTTTAGCGGTGTAGTCACTACAAAAAAATATGTAAAAGAAACGACTTCAAGATCGTAAACGAAGCGCGCAAAGAAGTCCACATCGTGAGCTTTCCGTACCTCATTGGATTTCTCCCGTCGCTCGTCGACGTTTTCCCGGAATCCTCGACTCCTGCGCGGATGTTTATCGCAGTTTACGCTCGGCCCACGCGAGTGTGGGGCACTCGATGTTACCCGCGACGTGTGGCCATTCGCTCGCACACAGCCGCGTTCGCAGTGCTTCGCGTGGTTCCGCTGGAGCACGTCAACCCTCGCGGGCCGCCGGTACCGAGAGATCTAAACCGGGAAATAGACTGCTCGTCGGGGCGGAGAGACGAGCGCCGTTGATGGCTGGAGAAACAGGGAAGTGCACACTCGAGGACCGTAACTATTACGACGGTAGCGCGCGGAGGAATCGCCGGGAAGGTAATCCATACACTGGACATGCTGCGCCGTAAAACTGGACAAATACAGAAGAGTCGGGAGATGGACGGGATAGAATCCTCTGCGGTTAGAAGCTGTTAATACCGGAGGCACCGCCGCTTCGTCTCGCTATAGGTAACCGTATAGATCCTCTCGGGAAGCCGCCGCAGCATCTGTATCAACAAACAAACGATCACTTTTATTCCCCTGTAGACACGAAACGCTAACCTTCCTTCTCCAGTCTCAAAGGGAAATTTTATTCACTTGGACTGCGAAAGGATGAAAATCAGTGTAACTTAATTATCGCAGCTGGATTAATATTTGTTTTGGAATAAATTGACCAATTAATTGACCAACCCAAGTGGTAATTCCAGATGGCATCGCAGGTTCGTCTTCATGGCTACAGATTCTCCTGGGAAGCCTCTGAAGGTTCTGTATCAATAAACAACGGTCACTTTTATTCCCCTGCTGACTCGAAATGCTCGCTATGACTGCGAAAGGATGAAAATCGGTGTAAATTAATTATCGCATCTGGATTAATATTTGTTTTTGAATAAATTGACCAATTAATAGACCAACCCAAGTGGTAATTCAAGACGGAATAGCAGCTTCGTCTTCATGGCTACAGATCCTCCTGGAAAGCCTCCATAGATTCTGTATCAACAAACAACGATCACTTTTATTCCCCTGCTGACTCGAAATGTTAGCCTTCCTCGTCAATATCTAATTTGCACTCCGGCTAATTTTTCTCGTCTGGACTCAAAGGTGGCTGGATAGAGGATTAATCAGTGTAATTTAATTATTCCAGCTAGATTAATATTGGTCAATAAATGAACCAATTCCGCCAACACAAGTCCCAACGAATTAGCTGATTGAGCAGGCAATTGATTTGACATGGAATGGACTCCGGCTCGGAGTACAGAAGGGCAGCCTGACATGTCGACGTGCGAACCGTGAGCGGAACCAACAGGCGGATACGAAATTGTCAGTGTTACACGGAAGAAGCGACGCGCAAAGCCCAGAGAGAGGGATAAACGCCCGGTGTACAGCTCGCTCGTTGTTCGGACGCGCGCGAAAAAGATCGGATATCTCTACGCGGAAGCGGCGTTGCACTTGGCGAAGGAAATTGCCGACGAGGGTGCCGTTCCGCTCTCGCTAGTGGACGAAGGGCGATGATTGCCCGGCGATTGGCCGGTTGGACGGAAGGGAGAGATAGAGAGGAGAGCCTCGACTTGCGGAAACGCGGGCAAGAGTTTCGCCGGTATTGATGGACTGCCGAGCAATACGAGCCGGACTCCTGTTTTCTCCGCGGGCGAACTGCGAGTTTTATGATCCTGGCGATCGACGCGCTGGACCGTTTTGAGCAAAACAGTAAAAACGGACGAGCGCCGGGAGGAAAATGCGGAAGGGATACGCCTGGCCCTGAAATTGCCCCACCTGGTGCCAGGGAGGCCGTTCGCCAGTCCTGGAAGTCCACTTGACTTATTCCATTTTCTCGAGTGGCTCCGACGGGTCATCAAACTCCACTCATTACCGGGCTGAGTCCAGGCTGAGTGATTGTGCCGGGTTGTCCGGTCGATTGGCTGACGCTCGTCACGTTGATTTTCCTTTGGACTGCGTGGATTCCGGAAAGCGTTATCCAGAAGTGTCTCCTTCAGTCTGAATTGACAGAACGCACAACATGTTACGGTAAGTGAAGCGCAATTGGAACTGGAAGCTTATTGCATTGTTTACAGATACCCCACTGACGTCAATTATGCAGAGTGAAACGTTAGAAGTGTCCAAGACGCTTTATTTATTTTATTTTATTTTATTTTATTTCATATATTGGACGAGACAGACCCTTGAAAACAATACGAAAAAATGATGGCAAAAAGAATAAAAGACAAACAGAAATTACACATGAAGATACCCTTAAAATCTAGCATTATAAAAAAATCTGCTTGGAATTCGATGCACAGAGAACCGAAAGTTGAGTGGAAAAACTGATACACTGTATTTTTAATAGAAATTAATTCATGAATCAAAAATTAATTTAATGTAGTAAAAACGCTGGAAGGAATTTTTATTTTTATTTTATCAATTTGCCTCGATTGTACTACAAAACATGAATTTAAATCTAAATATAACTCAAATAAATATTTAATTAGTAAACAGTTAACGGTTCGTCGCTGTTCTACTCACCGTTGGATTTGAATCGCCGAGCCCTGGCGCAATGTTTTCGCTGATGTACCGCACTTAGTTTCAGCAAAGTGGCTCATCTTCGACAGTCGGAGAGCTCGCTCGGCGAACCGTCGATAGGAGCGGATAGTCCATAGCCAAGCGAGTGGAGTATCAATGAGGGTATCGGTATTGCATCGCAGGGGGGAATAAGATACCTACACAACCCATAGCAGCTTCCATTCCGTGAAATTGCATCAGTGGCACGTTCGGGGAAAACCGGAGACGATCGTTGCCAGTGGCTGTTGCTACATCCCCGAGCTTGGAAAACACTTCCCACGAGCGAGGGGAAAACGGTGCACACGGAGCGGGATGAGGGTCGGGGCTCCGGCGCTGCTGGTCCCGCTTCCCTATTTCTCCAAACGTGCAGCGAAATACGGGACAAATGGAAGGGGAAAATAAAGTAAGGGATGCGAAGTCTCGTACACCCGCGACTAGTCTTCCTCGATTGCCCATCGTTTTTCCCACGTGGAAAGCAAGAGGGAGAATAAGAGAGAGAGAGGGACGACGATGATGCGAGGAGCTGCAGTCCCGATGACGACTGTACGTTTCGCGAAATGTCTGCACGAGGGTCTGCACTTTTCCTTGTGGGAGGGAATTTTCCACAATTCTGGCGAACCGCGTGCGGCAACAACGATCATCCGTCCGGTGGATCTCGAGGCGATGTCGGTCCAATATCGGTGCGGAGTAAAGGAGAGCTGCCTTTCGACGAAACACACCGGGTCAAAGCGAGACTCGTTTGACGAGACCACAAGTTCGATGACGATTCTCTGTCAGAGGATCGAGGTGACTATTTTTCCGAAAAATAATTTTTTTTTTTTTTTTAAGTCATTCCATGAGCTAAAATTTCCCGCGGCCGGATTTTTAGCTCATGGAATGACTTTAAAAAAAAAAAAAAATTATTTTTCGGAAAAAAGTTATTCCATGAGCTAAAAATCCGGCCCCGGGGAATTTTAGCTCATGGAATGACTTTTTTCCGAAAAATAATTTTTTTTTTTTTAAAGTCATTCCTCCATGAGCTAAAAATCCGGCCGCGGGAAATTTTAGCTCATGGAATGACTTTAAAAAAAAAAAAAATTATTTTTCGGAAAAAAGTCATTCCATGAGCTAAAATCCGGCCGCGGGAAATTTTAGCTCATGGAATGACTTTAAAAAAAAAAAAAATTATTTTTCGGAAAAAAGTCATTCCACGAGCTAAAATTCCCCGGGGCCGGATTTTTAGCTCATGGAATGACTTTTTTCCGAAAAATAATTTTTTTTTTTTTTTTAAGTCATTCCATGAGCTAAAAATCCGGCCGCGGGAAATTTTAGCTCATGGAATGACTTTAAAAAAAAAAAAAATTATTTTTCGGAAAAAAGTCATTCCATGATCTAAAAATCCGGCCGCTGGAAATTTTAGCTCATGGAATGACTTTTTTCCGAAAAATAATTTTTTTTTTTTTTTAAAGTCATTCCATGAGCTAAAATTTCCCGCGGCCGGATTTTTAGCTCATGGAATGACTTTTTTCCGAAAAATATTTTTTTTTTTTTTTTTTTTAAGTCATTAAATGAGCTAAAAATCCGGCCCCGGGGAATTTTAGCTCATGGAATGACTTTTTTCCGAAAAATAATTTTTTTTTTTTTTTTAAAGTCATTCCATGAGCTAAAAATCCGGCCGCGCGAAATTTTAGCTCATGGAATGACTTTTTTCCGAAAAATAATTTTTTTTTTTTTTTTAAGTCATTCCATGAGCTAAAATTTCCCGCGGCCGGATTTTTAGCTCATGGAATGACTTTTTTCCGAAAAATATTTTTTTTTTTTTTTTTAAGTCATTCCATGAGCTAAAATTTCCCGCGGCCGGATTTTTAGCTCATGGAATGACTTTTTTCCGAAAAATAATTTTTTTTTTTTTTTTTTAAGTCATTCCATGAGCTAAAATTCCCCGCGGCCGGATTTTTAGCTCATGGAATGACTTTTTTCCGAAAAATAAATTTTTTTTTTTTTTAAAGTCATTCCATGAGCTAAAATTTCCCGCGGCCGGATTTTTAGCTCATGGAATGACTTTAAAAAAAAAAAAAAAATTATTTTTCGGAAAAAAGTCATTCCATGAGCTAAAAATCCGGCCGCGGGAAATTTTAGCTCATGGAATGACTTAAAAAAAAAAAAAAAATTATTTTTCGGAAAAAAGTCATTCCATGAGCTAAAAATCCGGCCGCGGGAAATTTTAGCTCATGGAATGACTTTTTTCCGAAAAATAATTTTTTTTTTTTTTTTTAAAGTCATTCCATGAGCTAAAATTTCCCGCGGCCGGATTTTTAGCTCATGGAATGACTTTTTTCCGAAAAATAATTTTTTTTTTTTTTTTAAAGTCATTCCATGAGCTAAAATTTCCCGCGGCCGGATTTTTAGCTCATGGAATGACTTTAAAAAAAAAAAAAAATTATTTTTCGGAAAAAAGTCATTCCATGAGCTAAAATTTCCCGCGGCCGGATTTTTAGCTCATGGAATGACTTTTTTCCGAAAAATAATTTTTTTTTTTTTTTAAGTCATTCCATGAGCTAAAAATCCGGCCGCGGGAAATTTTAGCTCATGGAATGACTTAAAAAAAAAAAAAAATTATTTTTCGGAAAAAAGTCATTCCATGAGCTAAAAATCCGGCCGCGGAGAATTTTAGCTCATGGAATGACTTTAAAAAAAAAAAAAAAAAATATTTTTCGGAAAAAAGTCATTCCATGAGCTAAAAATCCGGCCGCGGGAAATTTTAGCTCATGGAATGACTTAAAAAAAAAAAAAAAATTATTTTTCGGAAAAAAGTCATTCCATGAGCTAAAAATCCGGCCGCGGGAAATTTTAGCTCATGGAATGACTTAAAAAAAAAAAAAAATTATTTTTCGGAAAAAAGTCATTCCATGAGCTAAAATTCCCCGGGGCCGGATTTTTAGCTCATGGAATGACTTTAAAAAAAAAAAAAAATTATTTTTCGGAAAAAAGTCATTCCATGAGCTAAAATTTCCCGCGGCCGGATTTTTAGCTCATGGAATGACTTTTTTCCGAAAAATAATTTTTTTTTTTTTTTTAAAGTCATTCCATGAGCTAAAAATCCGGCCGCGGGAAATTTTAGCTCATGGAATGACTTTAAAAAAAAAAAAAATTTATTTTTCGGAAAAAAGTCATTCCATGAGCTAAAAATCCGGCCGCGGGGAATTTTAGCTCATGGAATGACTTAAAAAAAAAAAAAAAAAATTATTTTTCGGAAAAAAGTCATTCCATGAGCTAAAAATCCGGCCGCGGGAAATTTTAGCTCATGGAATGACTTAAAAAAAAAAAAAAAATTATTTTTCGGAAAAAAGTCATTCCATGAGCTAAAAATCCGGCCGCGGGAAATTTTAGCTCATGGAATGACTTTTTTCCGAAAAATAATTTTTTTTTTTTTTTAAAGTCATTCCATGAGCTAAAATTTCCCGCGGCCGGATTTTTAGCTCATGGAATGACTTTTTTCCGAAAAATAATTTTTTTTTTTTTTTTAAGTCATTCCATGAGCTAAAAATCCGGCCGCGGGAAATTTTAGCTCATGGAATGACTTTAAAAAAAAAAAAAAATTATTTTTCGGAAAAAAGTCATTCCATGAGCTAAAAATCCGGCCGCTGGAAATTTTAGCTCATGGAATGACTTAAAAAAAAAAAAAAAAATTATTTTTCGGAAAAAAGTCATTCCATGAGCTAAAATTTCCAGCGGCCGGATTTTTAGCTCATGGAATGACTTTAAAAAAAAAAAAAAAATTATTTTTCGGAAAAAAGTCATTCCATGAGCTAAAAATCCGGCCGCGGGAAATTTTAGCTCATGGAATGACTTAAAAAAAAAAAAAAAATTATTTTTCGGAAAAAAGTCATTCCATGAGCTAAAAATCCGGCCGCGGGGAATTTTAGCTCATGGAATGACTTTAAAAAATAAAAATAAAATTATTTTTCGGAAAAAAGTCATTCCATGAGCTAAAAATCCGGCCGCGGGAAATTTTAGCTCATGGAATGACTTTAAAAAAAAAAAAAATTATTTTTCGGAAAAAAGTCATTCCATGAGCTAAAATCCGGCCGCGGGAAATTTTAGCTCATGGAATGACTTTAAAAAAAAAAAAAATTATTTTTCGGAAAAAAGTCATTCCACGAGCTAAAATTCCCCGGGGCCGGATTTTTAGCTCATGGAATGACTTTTTTCCGAAAAATAATTTTTTTTTTTTTTTTAAGTCATTCCATGAGCTAAAAATCCGGCCGCGGGAAATTTTAGCTCATGGAATGACTTTAAAAAAAAAAAAAATTATTTTTCGGAAAAAAGTCATTCCATGATCTAAAAATCCGGCCGCTGGAAATTTTAGCTCATGGAATGACTTTTTTCCGAAAAATAATTTTTTTTTTTTTTTAAAGTCATTCCATGAGCTAAAATTTCCCGCGGCCGGATTTTTAGCTCATGGAATGACTTTTTTCCGAAAAATATTTTTTTTTTTTTTTTTTTTAAGTCATTAAATGAGCTAAAAATCCGGCCCCGGGGAATTTTAGCTCATGGAATGACTTTTTTCCGAAAAATAATTTTTTTTTTTTTTTTAAAGTCATTCCATGAGCTAAAAATCCGGCCGCGCGAAATTTTAGCTCATGGAATGACTTTTTTCCGAAAAATAATTTTTTTTTTTTTTTTAAGTCATTCCATGAGCTAAAATTTCCCGCGGCCGGATTTTTAGCTCATGGAATGACTTTTTTCCGAAAAATATTTTTTTTTTTTTTTTTAAGTCATTCCATGAGCTAAAATTTCCCGCGGCCGGATTTTTAGCTCATGGAATGACTTTTTTCCGAAAAATAATTTTTTTTTTTTTTTTTTAAGTCATTCCATGAGCTAAAATTCCCCGCGGCCGGATTTTTAGCTCATGGAATGACTTTTTTCCGAAAAATAAATTTTTTTTTTTTTTAAAGTCATTCCATGAGCTAAAATTTCCCGCGGCCGGATTTTTAGCTCATGGAATGACTTTAAAAAAAAAAAAAAAATTATTTTTCGGAAAAAAGTCATTCCATGAGCTAAAAATCCGGCCGCGGGAAATTTTAGCTCATGGAATGACTTAAAAAAAAAAAAAAAATTATTTTTCGGAAAAAAGTCATTCCATGAGCTAAAAATCCGGCCGCGGGAAATTTTAGCTCATGGAATGACTTTTTTCCGAAAAATAATTTTTTTTTTTTTTTTTAAAGTCATTCCATGAGCTAAAATTTCCCGCGGCCGGATTTTTAGCTCATGGAATGACTTTTTTCCGAAAAATAATTTTTTTTTTTTTTTTAAAGTCATTCCATGAGCTAAAATTTCCCGCGGCCGGATTTTTAGCTCATGGAATGACTTTAAAAAAAAAAAAAAATTATTTTTCGGAAAAAAGTCATTCCATGAGCTAAAATTTCCCGCGGCCGGATTTTTAGCTCATGGAATGACTTTTTTCCGAAAAATAATTTTTTTTTTTTTTTAAGTCATTCCATGAGCTAAAAATCCGGCCGCGGGAAATTTTAGCTCATGGAATGACTTAAAAAAAAAAAAAAATTATTTTTCGGAAAAAAGTCATTCCATGAGCTAAAAATCCGGCCGCGGGGAATTTTAGCTCATGGAATGACTTTAAAAAAAAAAAAAAAAAATATTTTTCGGAAAAAAGTCATTCCATGAGCTAAAAATCCGGCCGCGGGAAATTTTAGCTCATGGAATGACTTAAAAAAAAAAAAAAAATTATTTTTCGGAAAAAAGTCATTCCATGAGCTAAAAATCCGGCCGCGGGAAATTTTAGCTCATGGAATGACTTAAAAAAAAAAAAAAATTATTTTTCGGAAAAAAGTCATTCCATGAGCTAAAATTCCCCGGGGCCGGATTTTTAGCTCATGGAATGACTTTAAAAAAAAAAAAAAATTATTTTTCGGAAAAAAGTCATTCCATGAGCTAAAATTTCCCGCGGCCGGATTTTTAGCTCATGGAATGACTTTTTTCCGAAAAATAATTTTTTTTTTTTTTTTAAAGTCATTCCATGAGCTAAAAATCCGGCCGCGGGAAATTTTAGCTCATGGAATGACTTTAAAAAAAAAAAAAATTTATTTTTCGGAAAAAAGTCATTCCATGAGCTAAAAATCCGGCCGCGGGGAATTTTAGCTCATGGAATGACTTAAAAAAAAAAAAAAAAAATTATTTTTCGGAAAAAAGTCATTCCATGAGCTAAAAATCCGGCCGCGGGAAATTTTAGCTCATGGAATGACTTAAAAAAAAAAAAAAAATTATTTTTCGGAAAAAAGTCATTCCATGAGCTAAAAATCCGGCCGCGGGAAATTTTAGCTCATGGAATGACTTTTTTCCGAAAAATAATTTTTTTTTTTTTTTAAAGTCATTCCATGAGCTAAAATTTCCCGCGGCCGGATTTTTAGCTCATGGAATGACTTTTTTCCGAAAAATAATTTTTTTTTTTTTTTTAAGTCATTCCATGAGCTAAAAATCCGGCCGCGGGAAATTTTAGCTCATGGAATGACTTTAAAAAAAAAAAAAAATTATTTTTCGGAAAAAAGTCATTCCATGAGCTAAAAATCCGGCCGCTGGAAATTTTAGCTCATGGAATGACTTAAAAAAAAAAAAAAAAATTATTTTTCGGAAAAAAGTCATTCCATGAGCTAAAATTTCCAGCGGCCGGATTTTTAGCTCATGGAATGACTTTAAAAAAAAAAAAAAAATTATTTTTCGGAAAAAAGTCATTCCATGAGCTAAAAATCCGGCCGCGGGAAATTTTAGCTCATGGAATGACTTAAAAAAAAAAAAAAAATTATTTTTCGGAAAAAAGTCATTCCATGAGCTAAAAATCCGGCCGCGGGGAATTTTAGCTCATGGAATGACTTTAAAAAATAAAAATAAAATTATTTTTCGGAAAAAAGTCATTCCATGAGCTAAAAATCCGGCCGCGGGAAATTTTAGCTCATGGAATGACTTTAAAAAAAAAAAAAAAATTATTTTTCGGAAAAAAGTCATTCCATGAGCTAAAAATCCGGCCGCGGGGAATTTTAGCTCATGGAATGACTTTAAAAAAAAAAAAAAAAATTATTTTTCCAAAAAAAGTCATTCCATGAGCTAAAAATCCGGCCGCGGGAAATTTTAGCTCATGGAATGACTTTAAAAAAAAAAAAAATTATTTTTCGGAAAAAAGTCATTCCATGAGCTAAAATTTCCCGCGGCCGGATTTTTAGCTCATGGAATGACTTTTTTCCGAAAAATAATTTTTTTTTTTTTTAAAAGTCATTCCATGAGCTAAAATTTCCCGCGGCCGGATTTTTAGCTCATGGAATGACTTTTTTCCGAAAAATAATTTTTTTTTTTTTTTTAAAGTCATTCCATGAGCTAAAAATCCGGCCGCTGGAAATTTTAGCTCATGGAATGACTTTTTTCCGAAAAATAATTTTTTTTTTTTTTTTAAGTCATTCCATGAGCTAAAATTTCCAGCGGCCGGATTTTTAGCTCATGGAATGACTTTTTTCCGAAAAATAATTTTTTTTTTTTTTTAAAGTCATTCCATGAGCTAAAATTTCCCGCGGCCGGATTTTTAGCTCATGGAATGACTTAAAAAAAAAAAAAAAATTATTTTTCGGAAAAAAGTCATTCCATGAGCTAAAAATCCGGCCGCGGGAAATTTTAGCTCATGGAATGACTTTAAAAAAAAAAAAAAATTATTTTTCGGAAAAAAGTCATTCCATGAGCTAAAATTTCCCGCGGCCGGATTTTTAGCTCATGGAATGACTTTTTTCCGAAAAATAATTTTTTTTTTTTTTTTTAAGTCATTCCATGAGCTAAAATTTCCCGCGGCCGGATTTTTAGCTCATGGAATGACTTTTTTCCGAAAAATAATTTTTTTTTTTTTTTAAAGTCATTCCATGAGCTAAAATTTCCCGCGGCCGGATTTTTAGCTCATGGAATGACTTTAAAAAAAAAAAAAAATTATTTTTCGGAAAAAAGTCATTCCATGAGCTAAAATTTCCCGCGGCCGGATTTTTAGCTCATGGAATGACTTTTTTCCGAAAAATAATTTTTTTTTTTTTTTAAGTCATTCCATGAGCTAAAAATCCGGCCGCGGGAAATTTTAGCTCATGGAATGACTTAAAAAAAAAAAAAAAATTATTTTTCGGAAAAAAGTCATTCCATGAGCTAAAAATCCGGCCGCGGGAAATTTTAGCTCATGGAATGACTTAAAAAAAAAAAAAAAATTATTTTTCGGAAAAAAGTCATTCCATGAGCTAAAATTCCCCGGGGCCGGATTTTTAGCTCATGGAATGACTTTAAAAAAAAAAAAAAATTATTTTTCGGAAAAAAGTCATTCCATGAGCTAAAAATCCGGCCGCGGGAAATTTTAGCTCATGGAATGACTTTAAAAAAAAAAAAAAATTATTTTTCGGAAAAAAGTCATTCCATGAGCTAAAAATCCGGCCGCTGGAAATTTTAGCTCATGGAATGACTTTTTTCCGAAAAATAATTTTTTTTTTTTTTTAAAGTCATTCCATGAGCTAAAATTTCCCGCGGCCGGATTTTTAGCTCATGGAATGACTTTTTTCCGAAAAATAATTTTTTTTTTTTTTAAAGTCATTCCATGAGCTAAAAATCCGGCCCCGGGGAATTTTAGCTCATGGAATGACTTTTTTCCGAAAAATAATTTTTTTTTTTTTTTTAAGTCATTCCATGAGCTAAAATTTCCCGCGGCCGGATTTTTAGCTCATGGAATGACTTTTTTCCGAAAAATAATTTTTTTTTTTTTTTTTAAGTCATTCCATGAGCTAAAATTTCCCGCGGCCGGATTTTTAGCTCATGGAATGACTTTTTTCCGAAAAATATTTTTTTTTTTTTTTTTTAAAGTCATTCCATGAGCTAAAATTCCCCGCGGCCGGATTTTTAGCTCATGGAATGACTTTTTTCCGAAAAATAATTTTTTTTTTTTTTTTAAGTCATTCCATGAGCTAAAATTTCCCGCGGCCGGATTTTTAGCTCATGGAATGACTTAAAAAAAAAAAAATATATTTTTCGGAAAAAAGTCATTCCATGAGCTAAAAATCCGGCCGCGGGAAATTTTAGCTCATGGAATGACTTTTTTCCGAAAAATAATTTTTTTTTTTTTTTAAAGTCATTCCATGAGCTAAAAATCCGGCCGCGGGAAATTTTAGCTCATGGAATGACTTTAAAAAAAAAAAAAAATTATTTTTCGGAAAAAAGTCATTCCATGAGCTAAAAATCCGGCCGCGGGAAATTTTAGCTCATGGAATGACTTTAAAAAAAAAAAAAAAAATTATTTTTCGGAAAAAAGTCATTCCATGAGCTAAAATTTCCCGCGGCCGGATTTTTAGCTCATGGAATGACTTTTTTCCGAAAAATAATTTTTTTTTTTTTTTTAAGTCATTCCATGAGCTAAAATTTCCCGCGGCCGGATTTTTAGCTCATGGAATGACTTTTTTCCGAAAAATAATTTTTTTTTTTTTTTAAAGTCATTCCATGAGCTAAAAATCCGGCCGCGGGAAATTTTAGCTCATGGAATGACTTAAAAAAAAAAAAAAAAATTATTTTTCGGAAAAAAGTCATTCCATGAGCTAAAAATCCGGCCGCGGGAAATTTTAGCTCATGGAATGACTTAAAAAAAAAAAAAAAATTATTTTTCGGAAAAAAGTCATTCCATGAGCTAAAATTCCCCGGGGCCGGATTTTTAGCTCATGGAATGACTTTAAAAAAAAAAAAAATTATTTTTCGGAAAAAAGTCATTCCATGAGCTAAAAATCCGGCCGCGGGAAATTTTAGCTCATGGAATGACTTTAAAAAAAAAAAAAATTATTTTTCGGAAAAAAGTCATTCCATGAGCTAAAAATCCGGCCGCGGGAAATTTTAGCTCATGGAATGACTTTAAAAAAAAAAAAAAATTATTTTTCGGAAAAAAG
This sequence comes from Pimpla rufipes, assembly GCA_963932165.1. Lineage (NCBI taxonomy): Eukaryota > Metazoa > Arthropoda > Insecta > Hymenoptera > Ichneumonidae > Pimpla > Pimpla rufipes. The sequence goes on from OZ010632.1 coordinate 19,698,203, forward strand.
TCATTCCATGAGCTAAAATTTCCCGCGGCCGGATTTTTAGCTCATGGAATGACTTAAAAAAAAAAAAAAAATTATTTTTCGGAAAAAAGTCATTCCATGAGCTAAAAATCCGGCCGCGGGAAATTTTAGCTCATGGAATGACTTTTTTCCGAAAAATAATTTTTTTTTTTTTTTAAAGTCATTCCATGAGCTAAAATTCCCCGGGGCCGGATTTTTAGCTCATGGAATGACTTTAAAAAAAAAAAAAAAAATTATTTTTCGGAAAAAAGTCATTCCATGAGCTAAAAATCCGGCCGCGGGAAATTTTAGCTCATGGAATGACTTTAAAAAAAAAAAAAAAAATTATTTTTCGGAAAAAAGTCATTCCATGAGCTAAAATTTCCCGCGGCCGGATTTTTAGCTCATGGAATGACTTTAAAAAATAAAAATAAAATTATTTTTCGGAAAAAAGTCATTCCATGAGCTAAAAATCCGGCCGCGGGAAATTTTAGCTCATGGAATGACTTTAAAAAAAAAAAAAAAAATTATTTTTCGGAAAAAAGTCATTCCATGAGCTAAAAATCCAGCCGCGGGGAATTTTAGCTCATGGAATGACTTTAAAAAAAAAAAAAAAATTATTTTTCCAAAAAAAGTCATTCCATGAGCTAAAAATCCGGCCGCGGGAAATTTTAGCTCATGGAATGACTTTAAAAAAAAAAAAAAATTATTTTTCGGAAAAAAGTCATTCCATGAGCTAAAAATCCGGCCGCGGGAAATTTTAGCTCATGGAATGACTTTAAAAAAAAAAAAAAAAATTATTTTTCGGAAAAAAGTCATTCCATGAGCTAAAATTTCCCGCGGCCGGATTTTTATCTCATGGAATGACTTTTTTCCGAAAAATAATTTTTTTTTTTTTTTTAAGTCATTCCATGAGCTAAAATTTCCCGCGGCCGGATTTTTAGCTCATGGAATGACTTTTTTCCGAAAAATAATTTTTTTTTTTTTTTTTAAGTCATTCCATGAGCTAAAATTTCCCGCGGCCGGATTTTTAGCTCATGGAATGACTTTTTTCCGAAAAATAATTTTTTTTTTTTTTTAAAGTCATTCCATGAGCTAAAATTTCCCGCGGCCGGATTTTTAGCTCATGGAATGACTTTTTTCCGAAAAATAATTTTTTTTTTTTTTTAAAGTCATTCCATGAGCTAAAAATCCGGCCCCGGGGAATTTTAGCTCATGGAATGACTTTTTTCCGAAAAATAATTTTTTTTTTTTTTTAAAGTCATTCCATGAGCTAAAATTTCCCGCGGCCGGATTTTTAGCTCATGGAATGACTTTTTTCCGAAAAATAATTTTTTTTTTTTTTTTAAGTCATTCCATGAGCTAAAATTTCCCGCGGCCGGATTTTTAGCTCATGGAATGACTTTTTTCCGAAAAATAATTTTTTTTTTTTTTTTAAAGTCATTCCATGAGCTAAAATTCCCCGCGGCCGGATTTTTAGCTCATGGAATGACTTTTTTCCGAAAAATAATTTTTTTTTTTTTTTTTAAGTCATTCCATGAGCTAAAAATCCGGCCGCGGGAAATTTTAGCTCATGGAATGACTTTAAAAAAAAAAAAAAATTATTTTCCGGAAAAAAGTCATTCCATGAGCTAAAAATCCGGCCGCGGGAAATTTTAGCTCATGGAATGACTTAAAAAAAAAAAAAAAAATTATTTTTCGGAAAAAAGTCATTCCATGAGCTAAAAATCCGGCCGCGGGAAATTTTAGCTCATGGAATGACTTAAAAAAAAAAAAAAAATTATTTTTCGGAAAAAAGTCATTCCATGAGATAAAAATCCGGCCGCGGGAAATTTTAGCTCATGGAATGACTTTTTTCCGAAAAATAATTTTTTTTTTTTTTTTTAAAGTCATTCCATGAGCTAAAATTTCCCGCGGCCGGATTTTTAGCTCATGGAATGACTTTTTTCCGAAAAATAATTTTTTTTTTTTTTTAAAGTCATTCCATGAGCTAAAATTTCCCGCGGCCGGATTTTTAGCTCATGGAATGACTTTTTTTGGAAAAATAATTTTTTTTTTTTTTTTAAAGTCATTCCATGAGCTAAAATTCCCCGCGGCCGGATTTTTAGCTCATGGAATGACTTTTTTCCGAAAAATAATTTTTTTTTTTTTTTTTAAAGTCATTCCATGAGCTAAAATTTCCCGCGGCCGGATTTTTAGCTCATGGAATGACTTTTTTCCGAAAAATATTTTTTTTTTTTTTTTTTAAAGTCATTCCATGAGCTAAAAATCCGGCCCCGGGGAATTTTAGCTCATGGAATGACTTTAAAAAAAAAAAAAAATTATTTTTCGGAAAAAAGTCATTCCATGAGCTAAAATTTCCCGCGGCCGGATTTTTAGCTCATGGAATGACTTTTTTCCGAAAAATAATTTTTTTTTTTTTTTTAAGTCATTCCATGAGCTAAAAATCCGGCCGCGGGAAATTTTAGCTCATGGAATGACTTTTTTCCGAAAAATAATTTTTTTTTTTTTTTAAAGTCATTCCATGAGCTAAAATTTCCCGCGGCCGGATTTTTAGCTCATGGAATGACTTTTTTCCGAAAAATAATTTTTTTTTTTTTTTTAAAGTCATTCCATGAGCTAAAAATCCGGCCCCGGGGAATTTTAGCTCATGGAATGACTTTAAAAAAAAAAAAAAATTATTTTTCGGAAAAAAGTCATTCCATGAGCTACAATTTCCCGCGGCCGGATTTTTAGCTCATGGAATGACTTTTTTCCGAAAAATAATTTTTTTTTTTTTTTAAGTCATTCCATGAGCTAAAAATCCGGCCGCGGGAAATTTTAGCTCATGGAATGACTTAAAAAAAAAAAAAAAATTATTTTTCGGAAAAAAGTCATTCCATGAGCTAAAAATCCGGCCGCGGGGAATTTTAGCTCATGGAATGACTTTAAAAAAAAAAAAAAAAAATATTTTTCGGAAAAAAGTCATTCCATGAGCTAAAAATCCGGCCGCGGGAAATTTTAGCTCATGGAATGACTTTTTTCCGAAAAATAATTTTTTTTTTTTTTTTAAGTCATTCCATGAGCTAAAAATCCGGCCGCGGGAAATTTTAGCTCATGGAATGACTTTAAAAAAAAAAAAAAATTATTTTTCGGAAAAAAGTCATTCCATGAGCTAAAAATCCGGCCGCTGGAAATTTTAGCTCATGGAATGACTTTTTTCCGAAAAATAATTTTTTTTTTTTTTTAAAGTCATTCCATGAGCTAAAAATCCGGCCCCGGGAAATTTTAGCTCATGGAATGACTTTTTTCCGAAAAATAATTTTTTTTTTTTTTTAAAGTCATTCCATGAGCTAAAATTCCCCGGGCCGGATTTTTAGCTCATGGAATGACTTTAAAAAAAAAAAAAATTATTTTTCGGAAAAAAGTCATTCCATGAGCTAAAATTTCCCGCGGCCGGATTTTTAGCTCATGGAATGACTTTAAAAAATAAAAATAAAATTATTTTTCGGAAAAAAGTCATTCCATGAGCTAAAAATCCGGCCGCGGGAAATTTTAGCTCATGGAATGACTTTAAAAAAAAAAAAAAAATTATTTTTCGGAAAAAAGTCATTCCATGAGCTAAAAATCCGGCCGCGGGAAATTTTAGCTCATGGAATGACTTTAAAAAAAAAAAAAATTATTTTTCGGAAAAAAGTCATTCCATGAGCTAAAAATCCGGCCGCGGGAAATTTTAGCTCATGGAATGACTTTTTTCCGAAAAATAATTTTTTTTTTTTTTTAAAGTCATTCCATGAGCTAAAATTTCCCGCGGCCGGATTTTTAGCTCATGGAATGACTTTT